>LZPO01028192.1:21046-35067 GCA_001675575.1 Neotoma lepida | reverse complement strand
GGGGGGAGGGATGATAATGGGAAAACCCACAGAGACAACTGACCTGAGCTAGGTGGAGCTCATGAACTCTGAACTGATGGCTGGGGAACTTGCAGGGGACCAAACTAGGCCCTCTGAGTGTGGCTTGGTCTGTGGTTGGAGCCCCTGGCAGTAGGACCAGGATTTATCCCTGGTACATGAACTGGCTTTTTGGAGTCCATTCCCTATGGTGGGACACCTTGCTCAGCCTTGCTGCAGGGGGGAAGGGGTTTGGGCCTGCTTCAACTTGATATGCCAAACTTTGTTGACTCCTCATGGGAGGCCTTAACCTCTCTGAGGAGTGGATGGGGTGGGGTGGAGAGGAGGTAAGGGGGAGTGGGAGGAGGGGAGGAAGGAGGAACTGTGGTTGATATGTAAAATGGAAAAAAAATTTTAAATAAAATAAAAAAACAAGCATTCATAATAAAGAATTTCCATTTTTTATACTTTAATAAAATTTATTTTATATTAATTGATAATGGGCTCATTATTAAATAAATTAATACACATTTTTAATATATTGGTCTTAATTTTAATACGATAAATATGTATTATACATTATATTGTTATTTATCATGTTAAATATATACATTTAATATGTAACATATTATGATAAATATATTTACCTATAAATATGCAAAAACACATTAACAAAATCGAGCTGGAGTACTTGCTAATTTTTAATTATATAAAGGCATCTTGAGCTATGATGACTAACAGGTACTAGACTAGAATATCCCACCATCTCCTGCCACTTTGCAGTCAATATTGCATCTCATTTGCTGTCCACAGCGCTGCCTTCCCTTCACCAAGGAGTCAGGCCCACGATCATCAAATAGCTATGAAAACTCTAAATCTAAACCACAAGTGGCTGCAGCAGGGGCAGATGTCATCCTGATCCACTTCTTATCATTTGGTGTCTGGAAAAAGAAACAGAGCCACAGGAGCAATATGCAAGGGCAGACTGGTGGCAGGGATGGCCTATCACATACCGGTAGGTTTTGTTGAAAACTGCATGTGAGGATACTACATTTCTTCTGGAGCTAGGGCTTGAAGTCATCAGGAAAGGCTAAGAGCAAGGAGAAAAAGCTATAGAGTTGAGGAGCAAGAATGTACTGAGAGCTTACAGAGAAGCAAAACATCCCCCAGTGACTGAAAAGTACTATAGGTTCTCACTAATCCTCCAACTGCAAGAGGTGTCTTGCAGTAGCAGCAGGGCTGGCTTCCTTCCCACAAAGTAAAGATACACCTAACCATGAGTCCAAGATGCTGAGCGAGGAGACATTCAGGACCAGAGCATCTGAAGTTCAACTGCTGCCCCAGCCCACCAGACAAACCAAGGACTGGCAGGTGTGAGCGGCATGGCTTTGTCCTGTGCCCATTTAGCTACTGAGGCATATGTACACCACATCTTTCTTCCCTGAACAGTTCTGATTGCCCAGGTTCTAACCCCCTAATCACACTCATGCAAGCATCCATAATTAAACTCAAAGGGTCAAAAAAAGGGGAGGGAAGATATTAAGTTGGAAGGGCGTTGTTGGGAAGAGGGTTCATGTTGGAAAGGGAAGAGGAGGAGACATGGGTCATGAACAAACTCAGTACACACATTAGGGAATTGTCAAATAATGTTTTTAAGCATTGCAAAAAAAGAAGAGAGAAGGCTTGGTTCTGTGCACATGACCCAGAGAAAGCTGGCCTTACTGATGTGATGACATGCCCGATTCTCAATCTTCACCTTATTCCTAGTTTCTGAGGTTTGTACTTCCCTGTTAGAATGTTTCCCTATTTTAAATTTGGAAATTTTAGTGATTTTTCTTTTCATAGGAAGGTCACTCACATTATCTAATTGTCAGCACTGCGAAAAACGAAAGGTGTCCATTTTTTTCTTCCAATACACATTTTAAGCACCTATTACATGCAATGCAATTATATGCCCTGGCATAGAAACATAAACACGATATATTATCTACCCCCAAGGAATTTAGAGGAAAAGAGATCAATAATACAATAATGAAAATACAATATCATATAATTGGTATTATATAGATATGAGCACAGGAGAGTGAGGGGGTGGGAAAGAGCAGGATAAAGGCAAATCATTGAACATCAAATATCACAGTGACACAGAACTCACACAGTTCTGTGTGAGTGGGCTCAGCTGGGTCTGGCTGAGCCTACTCTGTGCTAAAGGCATAGGAGCTCCATATGTCTCCATTCTCCTGAAAACAGCAAGTACATACTGTCCTCATGCTACACAGTAGATCTTCCTCCTGCAGAGTGATGAGTAAAAACACTCAGGCCTCTGGAGCCCTGGGTGAAAACTCATGCAGAGACGTTTCTACTCTTTCTACTTGCAGAATCAAGTCACATGACCATGTAAAACACTCTGGGGCTGAAAAGTATACCCCACCCATGGAAATAGAATCAGTAGATGGAAGGGGTGGATATTTTCTGATTCATACAGTAATATAACAANAGGGATTAAGATTTAGAGCTAAATTTAATCTTATAAAGGAGGTAGAAACTCCAAAGTCAGGTCATTCCAGGAAAAGGGAAGAACGACATTTAGGAAGTGGGCTGTAGCATGGTTGATATGTTCACCTGACCATGCCAATGACATTTGCTTGGGTAGCAAAAGGAGACCCAGGAGTCAGGGTATGGCAATATGTTTCAATAAGTTTTGTTCTCCAGTAGCAAAGAGAGAAACACTAGAAAGTTTTAATCCAGAATGATGTAACTAGTGAGGTCATAAAGAGGTAAGCCTACACTTCTAGAGATGGGGGACATGTATGGATGTGACAGACTGACCCAGAGAAATAAGTGGTAACAGGTTGGAAGGGGTCTTGAACAGTAAGGTTAATAAAGTTGAATTCAGAAGTTGTTTAGGAAGCAGATCAATAACTTAACAAAGTCAATTCTCAGCACTATCTGGGATAAAATAGGTTCCTAAAGTAGTAGAAATTACTACTAATAGAAACAATGGGAGGTGGTTATTAGCTGTGGGAGAGATAAGAACAAGGCTTGAAGGATGTAANGCATACCTTTACAGGGTGTCCTTTGAACAAATACCATGAATCATGTAATTTACAGGAGAATAGTCTGGAAAAATAAGAAAATAGTTTTAAGTGATATATAAAGAATGGATAAATGGTGGATGTGTTGTTACTGGAAAGTGAGGAGAGAAATATTAGAGGAGAAGTGATTAGCAAGGAAAATCAGCTAAGAATACTCTGGAATGATGCTGTCAAGATGCTGTCAAGATGTCCAGGCACACTTATATCTGACACTCTAGAATTCTTACCCAGCAAAACCCCCCTGCAAGATTACAGATAAAACGAGAAACAGGAGGCAGATGCAACAATGTTCACATCTTCATTCTGTATGACTGTCAAAATGAAAAACAAAATATGTTTATATACTGAAGCATTAAATTACATATGTACACATAATAAAATACCTTACCACACAACTGTATTGCTCAACCTGTGGTACCCTCAATAGCACCAAAATGGCCTNAGAACTTGCTAGAACTACAGATTCTCAAGCATCACCCAAAGGCTACAAAATCAGAAACTCTAGGAATGGAACCAGCAACTTCATGCTCTAAAAAAATCCTCCAAGCTCAGGGACAATACTTGCTGAAATGTGAGGTCCATTGGCCAACTTCAAGTTCACAGAACCAGTGGACTGGATACTCAGCGGGACACTGAGAGGACAAAGCTAGAATCACACAAATTCAAACTCTATATGCCATCTACACATTTTNAAAAAAGAACCTATATAAATTGTTTTAACAATATAAAACTCAGAATAAAACTGTAAATGAAAGAAAAAGTGTTCAATATTATATCTGGGAATGGTATAGTGGTGAGTACAGATTCTCTCTGGGAGAGAGTGTGTATACTTTATGCACAAGTATGTGTAGGTACACATACCTATGTATGAATGGTGACCAGAAGAAGATATTGGGTATCTTCTATCACTCTCCACATTATTCCTTTGAGGCAGGGTCTCTTCCTGAACCTGGAGCTCACACTTNGTTGTCTGCTGTTTGTCTTTTCTGGCTAATATGATATCTCTGCCCAGTGATCCTCCCACTTCTGCCGACCATAGACATGCTTAGGACCATACTCGCTAATCACATGAGTGGTAGGATTCAAAATGTAATCCTCATAATTTCATAGCAAGAGATTGTAACATCTGAGCCTTTTCTTCAGGCCCAGGAAGCAAGTCTTGGAACGCCTCTAAGTATTGACAATATCCTATGCCTTGACTTGTGCAATTGTGTAATTGCGTAATTACAAACTCATCATTTTATGATAATTTATAATACATATATATATGCATTTCTGTGAATTTCAATGTATATGTTTTATATTGCATGACAGAATCTTTTACAAAGAAATTAAAGCTGGGCATGGTGGCATATGCCTTTAATTCCAGCATTTGGGGGGCAGAGACAGATGGATCTCTATGAGTTAGAAGCCAGCCTGGTCTACACAGTGAGTTCCAGGACAGTAAGGACTATATAGTGAAATCATGTCTCAAACACAGCAAAAACATAAAAAGAAATGACCTAATAGGAATTCTGGGGGAGAGGTTGGGGGAGGAGGGGAGGACAGGATCAAATCCAAGGAATTTGTGTGGAAAGATACCATCTACAGTAGAGCATAGCCTCAGAAATGGATAGAAGGAATAAGGCAGTAAAAGAAAGTTTTCAGAGACCTGTGTCCCTTCTTGCCTTTCTCCTGGTTCCTGGGACACCAAAGAACAGAGTAGGCCATGAAAAATACTATTTGAATGAGTAACAGAAAGTAAGGAAGCAGATGTGGTACCCCTAGCAGGAAATGAGGCAAAATGTCTCTAGAAAATAGAGACATGTAGACATGGCTGGTANCTGGAGGGAAGCCCTGGAGGAAAATGAACTTTGGAGAGAAAGAATGAAGGCAGCAAATCCATTATCCCTTTGGTGGAAGTGCAAGTGATACCTTCAACGATGGAACAGCTATGTGAGTGAGGCTGTCAGTCTTCCAGCCCATAGGTTGGGGAGCCAGAGTAACATTGTGCACCCCACCACCAGGGCACTGAGGGCACAGGGGACTTTTGAGGCTGTNGGGAAGGGCAGTGTATCATGTAGGTGCTTTGTACTCAGTGGGTGGCTAGATAGAGAAGGAACCAGGACTGATGGGTGAATGCTCACTCTGAGCTTCCAACAACTTCAGATAAGATCAGAGAAACTTATATTTGAAGCATGAATGAGGAAAGCTGAGCCTAAGCAGCCATGGGCTCCTGTGTTGTATTCTGTATCTTTGTAAAAATTCTTCACTGGCTGCTAGCTCTGCATGTTAACCATCTTCATGTCAGCATGGACCCACTTCTGAGCATAGTCCACCCTCCTTCCTTCATGGAGCCGAGCTCAGAGGACTTCCTGAGAGCTCACCAGTTCCCTTCAGCTCCATTCACTCATCAAATCTCAAGAACACTTCTCCATGGTCCAATGGCCCTCACATGCAAACCACTTCTATTTTCTTGGATGTGACTGCATATTAGGAATAGGGAGGGCGGCTCTTGGTGTTCTGATTGCCTTCTCACAGGCAAACCATTTCTCTCTGGCAGCACAGATCCTGTGAGAGTGCTCTTTGCCAATTATTCTCACTTGCCTGGTGTGTGGAACCATGACATTCTCCAAGGAGAATAAGACAGGCAAAGATGTGCAGAGCTCTGTCTTAGGACATCCACCCATAAGGAAATTTGAACAGCATTCAACTCAAAATGGCAAAGATGGAGTGAATCCATTTCTTTCTTAATCCTTTTTTACATGTTTTTTTTCATATATTTGAGCAAATCTCACATATCTGTCACCTACATATCCTATGATTCAACAGGATTAACCAGTAATTTCAGGAGACATGGAGTTTTGTCTCAGGAGGCTCTCGGACTTCAGTGCAAAAGAGGGTTTCATTATGAGAAAATGAGGCTGAGGCTTCCAGGGTTATCCATACTATACGGTGATACTACTACAGTCTGGAATTATAGGCACTGATTTGTGTATGTTGTTAATCGAACACACTTCCCAAGTAGGCTGAAATATCAGTATGAACTGACATAAGGAACTATGGGCTTCATTTGGGGTATTTAAAACAAGAGAAAGAATCAATATTTATCCCAAATACTCTCACTCAATATCCCCTATAGGTAGGCCCACAAAGTCCTCAGCCCATTGGAGAGCAGGTTCAGGCCATGGAGTACAAAGCACCAGATTCTATTTGTTATTCTCCTTTTCACACGGCCACGCCTTAAGGCACACAAAAGCAGATGCTCCCAAGGAGGAAGCNAAACAGGTAAAGAAGATCGAAAAGACAGAAAACTGCCAGTGGGCGCTGTGATCCCACATCCAATGCTCAACCCTTAGCTCCCACTCTGCCCCTCCTCTCCCACATCTTCCTTCNCTTCTAAACCTTCACAGCTGTGTGATCCATCNTCAGGCTTTGCCAAGCTCTGGAGATGCTTATCTTTTAAGACTNCTTCACAGGATGCAGGTATCTGGAACTCTTATGGCCNAGACAGCCTGTGCCAAGGAAAAAGACACAGAAACAGTGATGACAAACACCTCTAAGGCTGCCCCACCCAGCCCAAAGACCAACACCATATACTGAGGTGTTTTCGGAGAGACTCCTAACCAGACCCACATCTTAGNTTACAAGAGCCANACCGCTCACTGACTGCCATACCCAGGGCACCATTCCAGGGGTAACAAAAGACTTTGATCTTCTAAAAACACCATTTTAGCTGAATGGTTTCNATCTTGAGTTACCCCAGCAAGCCACAGCTTTGAATATTCTGTCATAATACCTTCAAGTAGCATCAGGTCCCTAATCATGATGCTAAAACTACTCAAGGGTGTGGGACTCCTAGTGGGCCATTTAAACAATAGTTTCAGGAGTCCAACACATGCAAACTAAGAAGAGCCTCAGTGAGGTGACATGGGAGGCCGATACCAGGTATNTCCTGCCAATTAGAATATGCTGGTGAAACCATCTAACTACAAGGTGTTACTACTCCCTGTTCCTGCAGATAGTATCTCATTCTCCAAAAACAGCCTTTTGACTGTTTTTGGACTTAATGGCAATGTTTTCATGAATTCCATTGAGTTCCNGGGTTCCCCTGTGGGTCGGTTATTGGTGTGCATTGTTTTATACTTCATCAGTCTTTCTACAAATTGGAATCAGGAACCAGGCGTATTTACCCTGTGGTAATTTAGTTTCTTGCCTGTGGATGCCACCTACACAAGAGTGGCAAGAGGCTTCTCAGTGGAAAGTGTTTGGTTTTAGCATTTTGCCCAGTGCTTAGGAAAAGTTTTCCACTTCATTCCTGAAACATAAATCTCAACGCTACAGCTGTGGGTTTAACAGTAAGGGATAGGTGTGGGGAGGCACCTTTTCATCAAACATGGCAGGAGGGAGAAGTCACTCAGCTTCGTGACCATNCCCCACTGGGAAGGGTGACTCACCAATTCTTCACATCTCTTCTTCCTCTCAGCCCAAGCTGGTAATCAAAGGGAAGATATCTCTAAAATGCAAAACAAGTGTCTAACAGAAGGAACTACTGGGGGAAATCTCTATNAGAAGTGCTAGGTTTGCTAAAACAGCAGAGCTCAAGCATGATGTCATTGTTCCTTTGAAAAAGGTAAGACACCCAGAACCAGTATATCTTTGTTAGGATAAAAGCTTGGTCAATGAAACGGTTTGGCCTCACATCAAGAACAGCTTTAAAATAAGACTGGATGGCCCCAAATGGACTTCCTTAACACAATAAGGTGTAATGAACAAGTGCCTGGCCCAGCTGAGTACCCAGGCAGTGCTCCCATCAGCCAGACTCTAGTCTTCACAGGGAGAGTGCTGCTTTGGCATTAAGATTCCCCGTAAAGCACAAAGTGACCTGGTAGTTATTCTACACCCCATCTGAGATGCCAGTGGCACTGGTGGCTGGAGGCAGGTGGGGTTCAGGGGGTCTCTTTCACATATGATGNGAAGGACTTTGATGGAATGCTGTCTTCATCCCTTCTCTGCTTTCTCAATGCTGTCAGCAACTCCCTCATCCACAGCCTCTGGGACAGCAGCCATAACTAGAATTAGATTGTGGGTCAGTTTTATTGGTGGATAGTGAGGAGCCTCTGCTNCCTAGGTCTAAANTTTGTACTTNCTGTTGCTCACCAGCCTCATGCTCTTGATGAAGGGGTGACTTACATAGAAGGTTTGATGAGAAAGNACAAGGATATAGAACCAGAGGGCAAAAGGTGGGCTAGAAGATGAGACAGCCACAGACTCTCAGCAGAGTAGCAGTCTCAGAAGGAGCNGCTACAGAGGTGACTCATCTGTAAGGTTCCTACTGGACAAGCANGGAGACTGGAGTTCAGATCCCAGCACCCATATGATAGCCAAGCACNTGGAGACATGTCTACAACCCCAGCACTGGGAAAAGGTGGGACAGACCACAGACAGGTGGATCCTAGAAGATCAACAATGAGACAGTCTAGCCAACTAATGGTTATAGGTTCAGTGGGAGACCCTGCCTGAAAAAAATGAGGAGAAACATCAAGGAAGACACCTGACACCAACATTTGACTTCCACATGTATAAGCACACATGCACACTTCACAGTCACATACACATACACATACACACAAAGAATGTGTAGGATGCAGAAAACAGTAAAGCCTGGTACATTGGTATGTGAGAGGGAAAAGACTCAGGTCTCTGATATGGACATGCAGGCACACAGCACAATGAATTCTCTGAGATTGCAGTTCAGTGGCTTCATAGGGAAAATAATGAGTTTTATTAGATTCAAATGCCTTTGATTTAATTGAATTCNACTTTTGATTCTCAGATGAATGAAGCTATAAATCACTTCTGAAATTATAAATAGCAATAGAGAGACAGTGGCATTGTGCTGGAAAGGAACCTTCCTCACCGCCAAGCTAGAGGTGCCCTGTGACAAGAGGCTTCTCCTTTGGCTTCCAAGGAAGTCATGTTCTCCCCAGGGCAAACCAGAATGGGGTAGTGGCATCAGCAGAGCCCACCAGCAGGATGCTCTCTGGAGGCTAGGCTGGATTCAAATACCTTTCTCCACCAGCTTCCTTTGCTCATGTGGTGTGAGCTCTGAGTGTTCTTCAGCTTGGGAGGACTCCTTTCTGCANGTGCACAGATTTGAAAGAAAGCCCCTGTGCACATTCTAANACCACTCAGAATAGAACTGCCTCTGAGCCATTCTGTTCTGCTCTCCAAGACTTTCCAAAGGTCCTTCTGAAAACATTTTATCCTTCATTTTCTCCTGGGTGCTAACTTTTCTGGAGTTGTTTTTTNACTTACTTATGTGTGAGTTATTTNCTGTAAANATCTTGATCTGAGGCCTGCAGAAAAATGGATGGTTTAGATTGCACTGCAATGTCCCATATGGTGACTGGTAGGGGTCACAACTAGTANNTATCCATCAGTGTACACAAAAGGTCCCTCTTAATGCCCATCATCAACCTTAGCCTGACAGCTGCAAGTATTTTCTGTGAAGNTANTAGATCAGGANGGTCTATGAAATACCTGANTTAAGAGAGTACTTTAAAGACTTCAGTNNAACTCAACCATTCTGCTCATCNACTGTGTCCACTTACCATCTGTGCACTGATTTCCTTGCCCAAGGCATGGCGATTACAAGTAGCTCCAATNCCACCTTTGTCATGAACTTAATGAAATGACAAGTGTAAGCTCTTACACAGCAGTGGATATGTAATACATGCTCCTCTGACAACACTGATTGTTTCCTAAACTCATGTNTCATGAGCAGCATTAAAATGAGCTCCCTCAATGAAAGCTGGTGGTTCAAAGAAAGTCACATCAATGGATCACCAAAATCTCTAGTGGATCTCATCTCAAGGATGTAAACGTGTGCTTCTAAGAATCTCGAATCTGAGTCACTTAGAATGAAGTTGAATATATGTAGCTGGTAGCTNAAGCTACAAGACAGAAAGATGATGATGATTGATTGATTGATACATAGACATATAACAAATAGATAGGTACAAAGATAGATGATAGAAGACAGACAGATCATGGATAGGTAGGTAGGTAATATAGAGAGAGACATAGATAATAGAGGATAGATGGATGGATAGATAGATAGATAGATAGATAGATAGATAGATAGATAGATAGAACAGATGGGTGATATGTATACAGGCAATGGACAGATAAGTTATAGAGAGAAGGATGACTGATAGAGATAGATGATAGAGGATTGATAGGTAATGCCAATATAACATATATTGTAATNTTTGTGTGCATTTATAATATACANGTATATATTACTTATGTTTATATATATTANATGTGTGGATATATCATGTATGTGTGGGTGTGCATAATATATATCATGTAAATGTATGTACATCATANATATGTGTGTATAAACCACATGTATATGGAGTGTGTATATATCATGCATATGTGGGTATATGATATATATGTGGAATATAAATATATATATCAAGTATATGTGAGTATATATGTATCATAAGTATGTGGGATGTGTTAATATATCTCTATCAAGCTGCAGTTCAGCTCTGCTACCTCTTTCACATCTCAGAATTCTGCAATCCCGAGACCACAGTGCGGTAAGCCATGGAGGACAAAAATATAAATCAGGGCCATGTGCAATCAGCCTGCCCAGGAAANGCAACCATCCTGGAGCTTTGGCCACTTAACCTCCCTGGACCTTGGGCTCTTGGGCTGTAAAACTTACTTTAAGGACCCTTGATTTTGCACCATTTTAAGAAGTCAGGCTTAAAGTGAAGGGCGTGGACAGTGATCTCCAGTTGTCACTGGCTGGTACATCCCAGCTGTTGGTTTAAACGCAGACATAGACTGCAGACATGTGGTTTCTTTGGGAAACCAGAACTGTTCCTAGCAAGTGAAATGCTCCCTCTCCGAGGGTCCTGCTCACCATCACCTCCTTCGGCCTGTGTGGTGCTCCCTAGGGGAGGGGCTGCTCACTATGGCCTTCTTAGGCTTCTGTAGTGCTCCCTCCCAGGGGNCCCTGCTCACTATGGCCTCCTAGCCTTCAATGGCATTTCTGCTTCCCTCTTATGAATCTGTCTTGCCCTAGATGTGATTTTTTCCACAATAAGCTAAAATAATAAGCCACAGAATTAGAAGTAGGTGCGTTACTCCAACAAGTAATTACTTTCCTGAAAATGAAAGCTAGTGGGTCTATTTTAAGAGTTAATTAGCTGACAAAGGAACTGAATTCACNCTACAGTGTATTCCAACCTGTGCTTCAGAAAAGGAGGATGTATCCCTGGCAGTGGAGAAGTGGGGGACCAGTGGACCANACAGGCANGCAGCCATCTGAAATGGGCCATCAAGAGTCAGTGAAGATGTGAGCTGGATTCCAGAGAGTAAAAACAATAATAAAGGTTTACGTCCTTTTCATGACTGTTAAATTATTCTTCTCTCACTGTCTTAATGCAAGTGGAAGTTTAGTCATTATGAATGACAGGGTGGTCCCCAGGAGCCACAGAAGTCACATTATACAATGAGGAATCTGGAAGCCAATGAGGACAATGAGGAGCCTTCTGGGTGCTCTGCTCCTGCAGTGCCTTCTCACTGGGCCCTCCTTAAGCCTCCCAGGAGCCCACACAATGACTGAAGTCTGTACTNCTCCTTTTCTTTGTGGGACATGTAGTACGGAGATGCTCAGGCTACCCCTTACCCTCTGAAGTGGACAGAATTTCTTTCACTTGTAAAGAGGCCTCACAGAACTGGGCTGAGGGCACATTGACCCTTCCAGAAATTTCCAGTAAAATGGGCTGCATCATCAATCACTTCTATGCTCAGCCAGCACNGCCATCTGCCTTACACATAGCTGCCATAGGAATAGACATCAGCAACGATGCTAATGACAAGGGCCACTACTGTCACCTGCCCCACTACAAGAGTCTGATTTTCAGAGCGAAAAAATGTATTCCTTAGCACCTACACTTGGGTAGCCTTCCTTCAGGCAGGGTTCAGCCATGACTCCTTGCAGTCTCCAGCATATGCTTGACCTTGACTTTTGTTCTATTTCACTGCAGCTTCATTTTAAATAATGTTTTTCTCTATTCTTTGACAATTTCATGCACATTCACAATGTATCTTGACTATATATACTCTCATTCCTGTGTCCATCTTCTCTCAACCTCCCCAATAAACCTTCCTCTCACCTTCACGTCTTTTTCTTATAACCCACTGAGTCCAATTAGTGCTACTGATATGCTCATGCATGTTGGGGTCTAGTCATTCAAGCATGGCAATCTACCAGTGGCCACATCCCAGACAAAAATGACTATCCTTCCCAGCAGCCATCAGCTATCAATAGCTAAGGGTAAAGCCTCAAGGGCCCCNACCTCCAGTTTCATTTTTAGAGACATCTATTTACATACTTTGTCAATAAATCCCAGTTAAACAACCTAACAGAAGGCACTGATGGCCAGACACCTCATGCAGCTTCCCAGATTGGTCTCCAAAGAAGGCAGAGGACAGTGGAGTGTGAGCAATGCCCAAGGCCAGTACCACAGCCTGCACTGGCACAGGCCAAGGTGAGTACTCTAGACTAAGCAGTCAAGTGTGAGAAATGTTGAGGCACAGGAACTCCCTCTGCAGACCTCAGTTTCCCCTCTGTGTCACCAGAGGACTGCTGCTCACTGTGAAGTCCCCACAAGTGTAACTTGGCATTCTCAGGTCATTGCACACCCCGGCTCCATCCCTCAGNTAGGACTGGTGCTCTGAGCTTTGGTTTCCTTGTCTAGTTCTACTTCTCAGGTGAAAATTAAAGTTTCTGAAACCTAGTTTCATTATTAATGAGAGCCTGTGTGAGCATCCTTAAGAGTCCACACTCTAGTCCAAGCTTTGTCATGTGACCTTCATACTTTCAGTAGTTGTGAGCTTGCAAATGAGGAAAAGCCCTCTGCTTTGTCCTTTATGCCTCTCCTTTCTAGAGTGTCCTTGGGTTTAGGGTCACTGTGAGGATGGATACTTCAGNAAGCTCGAACAATGACTTGACCATTTCCCACAGACAGTCTTGAGAGAGACCGCTAGCCACTCTCTTTGCTGGGATGTCCTCTGCACTGTAGAAGGAACCTAGCGTGCTATTGCCTTGGCACCACTCTGGTCCTGTGTGTCCCTCTGCAAGGCTGTTGCTGCAGCAGTCGNATGCTGCAGTCANGTGGAAGGGCAGCTTCAGGGCATCCCTGTGGCTTCTAGACTCCCAGCAGCGGCCTACCTGCGCCCCCTGGTGACAGCTTCAGGAGACAGCCAGTCCCTGGCCAGATGGCTCTGCCTTCAGCTGCCCTCANTGATTTTGGAGAAACTCAGCGACTCTCCTCGGTCCCTTCGGACCCTTTCTGTCCTTGGGTCCTGGAGGGTGAGGACATNGCTGTAGCCCCAAACTCTCTTGGATTTACACTTTGGCAAAGCAGAAACATGGAAAGCTTTGGAGTTGGGAATACTGAGATTTGGTCCTACTTGGTCCACTCTCCAGCACCTCTGTCATCTTATCTGAGAATAGAGGTGACTGTGCTGTACTCATAGGGCAGCTATTATTAAATAAGGATGTGTAAGGCCTGGGTGGCATATGCTGTAATTCCAACTCTTGGATGGTAAGACAGGATTGTTTTAACCTCCAGGCCACACTGAACTAACTGCCTCAAAATGAATAAATAAAAATAAATAAAATCTGTAGCTTTGTGAGTATAAATGTTTATACAGATGTAAGTTTAAAGTCACACACACACACACACACACACACACACACACACACACACACACACACTTCCAGTAATAATGCTTTAACTATGTTGGGCATCTTTATTGAGTTTTCCTTACACTCAGCTTTTGCTTTCTGACCTACTATCTCCTGTTGGTAAGAACTGCAAAATAAGAAGAGCTGAGACATCTTCTTACCTGAGATAGTGA
>LZPO01028192.1:1828-19211 GCA_001675575.1 Neotoma lepida | reverse complement strand
GGGGCACTGTGTGTCTTCTAGGAAAAGCCTTTGGGCAGAGGGTCTGCTCTGTCCCCATGCTTCTTCCAGAGAGACCAGTTTTGAAAACCCTGGGTAAAGCCACCTTCTCACTCCCTATCCCCAGAACTTCCCACCCCTGACTCNTGTCATCCCTGCAGACTTCTTTTATGAGAAAACTAAACTGCCATCATGTGTGACTCCGTCATTTTCCGATTTCAAACACCTGCAGTAAATCTAACTGTAAATGACATCCACGTAAGTTAAGGCCAAATAAACGACTACATCACAAATGAGAGGATTATGTGTACAAAATCAATTGTAGTAAACATTAAATTCAATTACACACAACAGTTGTCAAAACATCTGGGTAGAGTTTCAACATCCTTACACATTATTCTAAAATTCCCGAGATAAAATAAGGCAATACATGATAGTTTTGTGACTCTACCCATAAATCAATGGATCTCACAACCTTCATCAGAGAAGCTTCTAACAGTAGATGGGGATTAGCACAGAGACCCCCAACTGGTCAACACGCAGAGTAAGAGACTGGAAGTGCTTGGCTCTACATGGGACCTCAATATCACACTATTCTCCTCAAGGCTCAAGGGATCTTTGAGGAAGAAGGAGCAGGAAAATAAAATGAAAAAGCCAGAAAGGGTGGAAAACTACAAGGAAAGTGTTTTCTGGACACAACAGGACAGTTGCAATATGGACACACACTGATTGTGACAGCATGCAAAAGACCTACATGGCAGTTAGCTGTGCCATGTTACGTGTCCTTCATCAAGGCATTTTTAAGCTTGACTTCCACAGAGCTGGAGAGATGGCTCAGTCAGTAAAGTGTGTGTCACACAAGTGTAAGGACCTGAGTTTGGATTCCCAGCACCCACATAAAAAGGCAGGTGTAGTGGCACACACTTTTAACTCCAAATCTGGAAGTGGCAAAGACAGAGGAAGCCAGGGAGCTCATTACCAGACAGTCTGGCCAACCAGTGAGCTTCAGGCAACTACTGCCCACCCAGAGAGAGAGAGACAGAGAGACAGAGACGGAGAGAGATAGAGAGAGACTGAATCTCAGAAAATCATAAATGATTATGTTGGGTAGACCTTTGTGGCTCCGCTTGGGGATCCCAGACTCTGAACATAACNTCACAAACAGCAGGTATTGCAAACATTTCTTTCTTCTGAAACAAATCACATACAATATGATCACTATCCTTAAAATTCTGTGAATAGACTCTCATACATGATATATAGAACTCTAATGTCACATGTTACAAACACGACACCNTGGACCAAAATTGGAAAGCTTACTGAATGTCTTTGTGGAACAAATGAAACCAGAAACAGGATGGGAAGAGAGCAGAGCCTGGTGACAGACAGGCAGGCAGGCAGACCGTGTGAAGAGGGTGAGAAAGGAGACAGTGATGTTCTAAGGCAGAGAGAAAGGCTTGAGACACAGCCCAGCCTCATTAACTGGAGGAGAACTCAAGTGAGAAAACTCCCACCTGCAGAGAAAGATAAAGATGGCCCTGAAATAGCACATCAAAGCTGAAGTGCCCCATGCCACAGATCTTACAATGTCACTTATTGAATTAATGGCAGGGAAACAAGTTGGTACAGCAGCTTAGACTGAAAGTCCAGGCAGTGGTCACTTTTTGTTCTCCTTATCAGGAGGTGAAGATCTGCTGGAAATTTCTCTTGGAAGCATTTAAGTGTGGGAAANAGCATTGGAACAACGAAAAATGGCATATCTACCATTTCTGTCAGCTTCTTTCCTCCCACAAAGAGCTGAGTGGATAAGTTATTACACAGGAAAATGGAGAATTTTGATGTTAAATTCCAGGAAAGAATGACACTGAGTTTTTTTTTAATGAATTTTTTTATTTATCATCTGCTTTATGACAGTGTTTCTTTCTGTGGCAGTCTTAAATACAATATTGTTTCATCATCTGGCTTTATCTATTCTGAAATGCCTTTTCTCGGGGAAAGGACTTTTCTTAAACATTTTTTAAAGTGTGTGTGTGTGTGTGTGTGTGTGTGTGTGTGTGTGCGCGCGCGCAATACCACATAGCCATCAGATTCTTGGATTTTGAATTACAGGTGGTGCTGGGAACTGAACCCAGTCCTCTGCAAGAGGAGTACTTGTTTGTAACCACTGAGCCATCTTTCCAATCCAGGAAAATAATTTTTAACATTAAAAAAATTTTACTGACATTAATTATACATACGAAGGTGGTTTGTTGTGCTATTTCTGTATTTGCATATTGTCTCTAGAGGAGGCTCTAATTGTAAACACAGGAATGGGAAGAGTGGTGGGCCTCTGGAGCTTCATTTCTGACTCCAGAGAAGCCAACATGGGCAGGGTTGTCCAGCAAGCTAGAGACAAATGTTTCCAAATCCTCAAATGCCTTGACACAATGTTCATTTCCTGTGGGGGTTATTTTTTTCTTTTGGACTTTGCTGTATTTATTCTGTTGGTTATAATCCCTGATAATCATACCCTAATCAGTACTGTGCTTGGCCCACATGTGAGATATATAGATATATACATACATATATGTAAGTATGTGTTCATTATGCATGTCCCTAATTTTACTGTTAATAATGTATCAGTAATAATATATCATAATTATAAACCCACTATTCAAAATAAAAGCTGGCACTGNTAAAGCCTTCATCTCATATAGTTTCCACCTGTGCTTGCACCTGCTCCCAGAATCCTACACTATTTTTGTTCTCATCTTTCCTTCTTATACATTTTACTGCATCTACATGTACTTTGTTGTATTTTTAATGTTTATCAACTTTAAAAGGCCACATATGCTGACAACCCTTGATACTAAAGTGTTGTAAATCATGGGAATCTCTGCTGGGTTCACTGAGAAAGAAGGTAACACTGTGTTAATGTTTGAGTCGGGAGGGTTACTTGCAACTAAGAAAAAGAATACTCAAATACAAGCAAGCGTGTGTGCATGCACAGACACACATGTGACACACATATGTGCAAACACAGAGAGACACACACAGACACAAGACACACAGACACACAGAACAATACCAGATTCACTGGGCACATAGGAAACTGTGTAAGTAAGGAAGGATTACTGGGGAATTTTCACAGTCCCCCAGCTAAGAAGAATCCAATTATGTTGAAACTTCACTCTGGGGTCTTATTCATTTTTAAGAATATTCAAATGTCCTTCCCAGCAATATAGTAAATACTTAGTACTAACGATTAATGTGAAAATGTTAAGATAGCTAGCCATTTCCGAAAAGCCCATGCCTTTATTCTTCAGATTTGCAGGTTGTCTATTGTAGCCTAAAACTAAACATGATTTGTTTGTGTCACCTGTGGACACACAAAAAGTTAACAAATGAGGGGAAGACAGTGTCTGTGTGTCTGTGTGTCTGTGGTCACATCTGTCTTCCCTGGCTCTCTTTCAAGCTGTTAGTGCTTTCAAGTCTTCTCAGCAGGCATTGGATGAGGTAGAAAACACTNATTTTCAGGAGATTTCGGGGCCTTTCAGTTGCTTCCCTTGGCTTGACTCAAGCTCCTTGCATCATTCTTGTTTATGTTTCCACATCTCCTGTAGAGGACACTTCAGTCATGCATTTTGTTCCTATGAAATTCCCAGAGAGCCTCTGCTGAAAGCATTTGCCCTGTGCTGGGATGCATGCGTGCCTCTCCTCCTGGCCTACAAATGGCTGTCCATAAACATGGCCATGATGTATCCCCTTAAGAACTGCTGTTAGTGCCTCATATTTCATCATATAGTGAGTGGTCTGGGTAGTCCCTACCTAACCAAAAGAAACCAGCTTCTGGAACATGGCCATTTCCTCTCAGTGAAAAAGCCTGACCCTAATAAGAGGAAGGTTGACTGCCTGTACATGTTACCACAGAGAGGATGAGATGCCAGACATGAAGCTGATCTCTGCTGAGAACACTCACTTCCCACTGAGATGTCACCATCATCTTCACGTGAGGCATCTGAAGACATCTGGATGCTGTTAAGTGGCCATGTGTGAAACACAGGTTTCAACTATCTCTTTAAATGTTGCTTCCTTAGAGGGAGTCACTCAGTTGGAATTTGTTTTTCTATTTAACNTCNTTCTTTTTCAGGTTTCTTTTTTCCCTGATTTGCTCATCCATACTATCCCAAAACCTGGGACCCTGAGATGTTAATATGAACAGACATCTATTGTTTGTTTGTTTGTTTCACAAGCAAGCAGACCTGCTNCCTACAGTGGCAGAGTGGGCACCTGCTCAGGTAGTGACTTTGAGACAAAGCGAAGAAAACCTGGTCCACATCCCCTTTGTCTTTGAAGGTCAGAGATTTTTATCATTGCAGTGGAATGCTTTAGGGATTTAGAGATTGCTATAGATGTCAATTTTAGCCTTTACAACTTCCTACAATGACAGGAGGCGTTGCTGAACAGGAACCCACCGAGGCCCTCTGCACGTCCCTCAAGCACCATGCACTTCCTGTTCACTCTCTTTCTTCTCCTAGGCTGCAGCCCTGTGCTAGGGCAGCAACCGTTGGCATGTTTGCAGACTCTACTAAGATTCTTCAGAGTCCCCCTAGAATCCAGCATGATCCTTTTCTTTCACCCAAACACGGGACTATACAAGTTGTCACAACATTATACCAGCTTATAATAAGATACGGACATAACAAGACACCATATACCACTCATGCATTGTATCAGCTTCCTGAGTTCCAGTTTGGGGAACCCCCTCACTCCTGGGCTTGCATCTTACAAATGTGGCCCACTGACTTAGAGCACGGTCCTTGAGCATGAAGTTCCCACTCCCTAGCTTTACCTTGGAAAGCTCCACCTTTGCCATCTCCTCTGCAATTGTGTTGACTAGTTTTAACAGTCAACATGACATAATCTAGAATTNCCTGGGAAGAGAGTGTCAAGGAAGGATTGTCTTGATCAGGTTGGCCTGCGGGCATGTCTTTGGGGGAGTGTCTTGATTGCTTCAATTGATGTAGGAATGCCCNCCCTAAAAGTGGGCATCACTGTCTGGGTTTGGGGNATCCTGGACTCTACTAAAGAGGAGANGGTTAACTGAGTGTAAGCATGTATGCATTCAATGTTCTCTGTTCCTGATTATGAATGTGATATGACCCCACTATGATGAACTGTAACATGAAACTGTGAGCTGATATCAACCTTTATCCCCTTTATCAAGGTGTTTTCTACAGGAACTGGAAAGGAAACTAAGAGTCTTCCCTTTAGCTCATGTATCCTTCCCGTGGCCTGATGTAACTTGGCTCTANCATGGGCTGTTCCCCACCCTGCTCCCTGCCATTGGCGGCTATGGCTTTGTTGGTTTGTTTCTCCTCATGGACTGTTAGCTCACCTTGTAAGACTTCAATGACTTCACCCACTAACAAACATAAGTGGTTGACCAAGTGGTGAGTTGGGCACCAGAAAGAAGAAATTTCAAATCTCTCACAAGTGCCGTGACTGGCATGTAATGCTTTCTCTATATGTGAACCAAACCATAGTCCCTCATCTATCCATGTTTCTGTGAAAGGCTGCACAACTTGTGAAATCTCTGTCTATGGTTAGATCTCTAGGTTAGCTGTTTTGTCTTTTCAACAAATATTAACTGAATTCCTACTACACACTGAACACTATCTTGGGCTACAAAAGGCATTAGATTTTCTCTGGCATTTGGGTGTCTATAATCCAAAAGAGGACATAGAAAGGGAAATCAATAATCATAGAATAATGTGTGGACTGGCTTCTTTTGCTCAAGTAGCACAGTGATTTTGAGATTCTACTACATTGTAGCCTGTATTAATATTTATTNCCTTTTTATGACCAAATAATANTCAACTGTGTGGATATATTGCCTTTTATTTACTCATTCTTCAGCTAATGGACATTTGGTTGGTTTCCAGTTTGGGACTGTGGGTGATGAAACTGTTCTAGAATGACCNTTTTGATGGTTGTGTAACTCTGTGCATATGCTAAAAGCTATTGAATTGTACTCTTTAAGTGAGTCAACTATTAGTATGTGAATTATATCTCAATAAAGCTATTACCAAAATGAAAATGAACCTGCAGTAGAATTGCAGATGGCGCATGAAGAGAACACATATGATGTGGCTCTAATAAGGTAGGTGGTTTGATAAGTTAAGTGAAGGAGAGTCTAAGAAGAGGGGACCTATAAGCCATCTCTTTAGAATTATCAGAAGACACCTAGGTGGCAGGAGCCCTGGACAAAGGAGGAAGTTCAACACTGNTGTTCAAAGACATAAAGCAGTGTGCTGTACGTAGTGAGGCCCCCTCAGCTGCCTGCTGCTGGGGGATACATTACTGTGACAGAAGCCAGCCTACTAATGGCCACCCATGGGAGCTCAGTAACCCAGGACTGTGCAGATGATAAACCCAAAGGGATTCAGGTTAGAGGCAGTGAGTCCCATTAGGAGAGTCTCAAACAACAGCAAACACAAGAAACAAAGACAAAGAAAAGAATAAAAGGTGAGAAGGGGATGACATTACTCCATGACAAAGCAGGATCCAAGAACAGAACATAAATCATGGCAATTAGAAAACATGGCTTCAGTGAAAAGTGCAGAGAAGAGTTCTGTCCCAGGCAGCCTAGGTCAGAAAATCCGTGGCCATATTACCTACCCAGGGATCAGCAGGGGGTAAGGGCCACTTTCCTTCAAGATATGAGCACACTAAATATCCTGTACTTTGAAGATTGCCAACATGACCCAGCACAGGGCANCTCACTTTCTTTTATGTCATGGTGACAAGGTAAATGGCCACCACATCTGAACCTGCTCTGGCTTCAGGANAAGACTTGGCTCCACCCACAGGCTTGATGATGTGACTGTGGAGGAGCATCTTCATTAGTTTAACAGCCCCTACCCACTCTGCTGGCTCTGACGGATTGTTACAGTGTGGGCTTGTTGGCTTTCCAGCCCACCTGAGCAGATCTTGTCTNCTGGACCTAGGACCTGGGGACCTGAAAGAATGGAGAGGACTACAGTCTAATCCTGTAGACAACTTTACTTCAGCTTCAGTGTGCTTTTATACATGAATGAAACAAAGAAAGCAACGATCTAAGGAAGGTTGTTTGAATTCAGAAAGGAATGATCAGAAAAACATGTAAGCAGACGTCAATGAGCACATAACATAGTAAATATTAACAGAACAGCCCCTTCCCAAAACTTTTTCAGACAGATCAGTTTTAACACAATTGCCTGGCACATACTATAGACTATATCTAGAGAAGCACAAAGGTAAGGCTATATCCAGGTTCAAGGTACACTGACCAGATTGGGTTCTACAGCTATGTTCTGATATCCAACAAGAATAAGCATGTCTTATAAGTTGGTCTCTTATACACATCTAGATGTGTATAAGAGACAGATCCAGGTTCAAGGTACACTGACCAGATTGGGTTCTACAGCTATGTTCTGATATCCAACAAGAATAAGCATGTCTTATAAGTTGNACCTAAATGTTTGTCACAGGAGGCAGGAAATCATGTCCGAGAACAATCCACAGAACAAAATGCACCTGAGGTAAAGGTCCTCTGTTGTTTTTCCTGGAGCCTCTCTCCCAGTTCCCTGGTACTATTCACTATGTGTCATTCTTTTGACAGTGTTTTGGCAGTGGCTTTTGTGTGTCTTATTACTGTTCTGAGGAAGAGGAAAAGAAATTAATACAAGACAATTAATAAAAATAGTGTAATCCATACGTCAATATGAAAAGAAGGGGTAACAAGACCTTGTTCCTATACCAGGCTCGATTTTGATTTGAACAAATACCAAAACAAAAAGAAGCTTTTAAGGTTACAAATGGCTTAAGACAGAGGGGCCCACAGATAACCATCATCCACAGCTCTTTTCCATCTCATAACACACGATATAAAAACATATCAGGTTTCTGCCTTGAGTCANATCCTTCAAATGACAACAAACAAGCTATGACCAAAAGATGTGTTTACAAACACTGCTTCTGCTTTCCTCTTCTTCTGCAAAATCCATGAACACTCACTGAGAATGCTAGACTGTTCGGTACAAATTATTTTGATCGTGTCTGCATAGACTGCCACTTAGAGTCATCGATGGTAAAACTTGGAAGGACCCTAGTATGGTATAGCATTAAATACTCAACTCATTTCAAATTCAACTAATTCTTTCAAAAGGTGGTTCTAAATTCTGTGCTTATATATGCACATTTGGGGGATAATAAGTGAGATAATCAAGAACCAAACACTCAGTGGAGTTGCTGNCCCTGTCACATGAAGGTAGTATGTAGTGAAGCTACATACTCACTAGCTNNCTGTCTGACTCCAACATCTGGAGACTAAGCTNACAATGGAGCTGGAGAGTCAAGCAAGTCTCAGTGACAGTCTCTGACACACAGAACTGCCTGGCCAGGAACCAGGCATTTTTCCTCCATGTCTACGTGTTCCATGATTCCTGACATCATTGAAAGTCTTCCTGTCACTAGAGTCAGTTACTGGTATAGGGGAATCCAGGAGCTTATACAACTTAAAGAACAGGTCACTTTAAAGGAAAAAGAATATGCAAACAATATGGACAAAGTTAGCTACAGGACTGGGGAGTCAGTAAAAGCATGCACACAAGTGTGAGAACCTAAGTTGCATCCCTAATACCTCTATAAAAAAGCTAGGCATGCTGGCATGCACTGATAAATCCAGCACAGGGGAGGCAGAGACAGGGAGATTCCTGGAATTTGCTGGCAAGCCATCNTAGCCTACTTAGCAACTCTAGAGCCAATGAGAGACTCTGTCTCAATAAAGACATGGTGGATNTCCCCTAAGGAACAACACCTGAGGTTAACCTNTGCCCTCCACAGAAACNTGAACACCCCTACATTTACTGGAACTTGAGCTTATAAGCTTCAGGTTGAATAGTCTTGCCCACACATGTAAAAGTGATGAAATCCCCATATTCTAATTCCAGTGAAAATGTAATGTATTCCTTAATACTGCTATTTGTACCGAGTACAATTAAGATAACTTCCCAGAAATAAGCAAGACAAACTCAAGCTCAAAGTGAACAAGGCAGAAAATATAGACTAAGGAAAACAAGACATCAAGCCAAGATTAGAATTCTAAGACTATGTCCTGCCCATTGCTGGAGACAGAAAGGACATCACCTATTAAGGCTGTAACAGTCAATTCAAGGAGAAAATCACAGTTACTCATATAAATTATTCCAGTAGATTAATGAGTAAGTGTAGTGCTATGGTCCTATTCTAAGGTAAAAGAGTCATATTCTCACAGTGACAGGCAGAGAAGGAACATCTCCAACCAGACCAGGATTCAACTGGGGGCAAGGCACACTGGGGTCATACTACTCATAAACTGCATGCACACCACTGACACCTCTGCAAAGGTGACCCACCTTAGACAGCATTGTGTGTTAATCTGTAGGTAATGCCAAGGGGAAAGCAGCTTCCCTCTGCATCTCCTGGGCAGCAAGAATCTGTCCTATCACCAAACTGGAAGATTTGTACATTCTCTTTAAGTTTTCAGGCAGTTAGTTAGTTAGTTAGTTAGTTCGTTAGCTAGCTAGCTAGTTAGTTTAGTTGGTATACGAAAATTGGCTGCTCTCGACAACTCCTCCTTAAGCTTCTAATGATGAGAAAACATGCTAAACTTGGAAAAATCTAGGTGCACAATCATGATGGTCCTGGTCCAGGACATCTGGAAGAACCCACAGCTACACACCTTACTTNAAAGGCTTTTTATAAATGTCTCCTCCAACAATCCATAATGTCTGTACCACAAATAAGTGGCCCCAACATCCTTGTAAGCAACTTCACATTCAACAGAAGGGAAAAGTTTAGAAGGGAGAAATCCATTGTGGGAAGAGAGAACTATAGCATNGAAATTAAATCATTACATACTGAAGGAATTACAGTCAATTCTTAATTAACCAGGGTAATTCATGTGGGAGGTATGGAAAGGGGAGAGAAACCTGCATTACAATTAAAATGAAATAAACTATGATCAATTATTGAGTGTAAGAGTGGTTCAACTCTAGTTAAGGCAAGAGTAGCCTAAGGTAAAGTCAATATCTTGGTGCCTCAGAAAAGCGAAGACCTGTGATTTCCTAGGCAGCAATGAATGAAGACAAGTTAGGAGGTGGACAGATGAGGGGCAGCCACCCACAGGAGGAGGCTGGTGTTACCAGCAGCTCCTCTTTTCCCACTATGAGAACAGCTCATTCATCCAACCCAGAGAAGAGGAAAGCCAGCATTTAGCACTAAGCTGTCAGTCTGTCCCAGGAACTAAAAAGCTGAGCCAATTNAGCCACTTCTAGAGCAATACATGCCTGTTGCTTGAGGGACTAGGACAAGTTACTAACCCTGGAAGAGCTTCACAAGCCCTACTGTGGAAATCACACCTGCTCAAGGCTTTGTTTTGAAGACACAATGAGACTATGTGCGACCCCTCCTAAGGAAATACACAAATTAGCCACTCAGAAACTGCATCCTTCCCTGAAACANGAGCTGGGGATGAAATTGGAACAAAGGAATTATCCTAGGTTCTCTCCATTGTAAGGTCNGGGGTACATAGATGTAGGGGATGGAGAGAGAGAGGAAGACAGAAAGGAGAGATGGTGGAGGAGGAGGGGGGATGATGGGAGAGCTCTGCCCAGGAAAGAGCACTCATGTGACTGAGAGCCCCTGAGAATGGGGATCCCCCAGGGTGTTTCGGGACACCTTCATTGTCAGAGACCCTCTGGCTTGAGCAAACACTAAATCCTGTTGAATTGGCAAACATTTACTGGAGGACTCTGCTGATGATACANAGCCCTGCCTTCTCCTGTCTCTCCAAGGTCTTCTATCTTAAGTGGAAAGCCCATAAACATTCCTGCTTTCTGCACTGGGGCTGTGCATCACACACAGCATTTTGGTTCTGCTTTTAGCTANTGAGAGCTGGACCAACCCAATGCTTTCTCAGGGACCCTGATAAAAAGACAAAGAGAATGTTAGTTCTGTGTCCTTGCCCAGAAGCAAACTTGGCAAGGTCAGTTTGGGGCTGGAGTTAGGGCCTCTAAGCAGTTAAAGTTTTAGTTCCTTGGAACTTGACTTTTCCCCCTGAAGAGACTGGAGTTATCAGCTCTAAAACCACTGTGTGCTCAGTCTTAATGCTCTTGAGATGCCCTGTGTTTCCTTTGTGTAACATTCTTGATTAGCCTCCTGCTGACTTTGTCCCATTATATGATAGATTCTGCTGACTCTGTCCCATTTCTCNCCTGAATATCGTATATACGATGCTATACTTCTTAATAAGNTTGCTTGGTGTAAGACATAACTTGTGTAAGACCTCCTGACCCCAGACTTTCTTATCTTCTCTATATTTTATCCTCTTTATCTTCTGATCTCCTGATCCTCTCTCTCATGATCCTGTTACTGAAGAACAACCTGCTGGTCCAGGTCATTTAGCTGCTAGAGTTCTCTGTTCCTGGTTTAATGCTGCCCATGGATTTCCCAGTTCTAAGGAGTTTTATGATCAGGAGGAGGCTTAGAATATAAGGTACCAGTTACNGCCTGAAAGAATATGGGAGATTTTGTGTTTCTTATGTTGCATTCCACTCAAGGATCACACAGACATTTTAAAACTCACAAAGGTGTAAAGATGATGACAATGATGATGATGATGATGATGATGATGGTAGTGATAGACAGATAATAGTTCAATAATTGGTAGATTAATAGATAGATGTTAAATATATACATAATATATAATTGATAGATTAATAGATATAGATAGATGGATAGAATAGATAGATAGATGGATGGATAGATAGATAGATAGATAGATAGATGGATGAATAGATAGATAGATAGATAGATAGATAGATAGATAGATAGATAGATAGATAGATGAATAGATAGATAAATAGATAGATAGATAGATAGATAGATAGATAGATAGATAGATAGATAGATAGATAGATGGATAGATAGATGAATAGATGAATAGACAGATGACAGGTAGGTCCCTGAGATATGTGAGACACTGTCCTTGGTACTTGAAGTAGGGAGTGAATGAGACATATAGTAAGTTAATATACTCTAGCCATGACCTAGCTCACCCTAAGTGTGATGCAAGGTGGATTACAGCTGTCAGAATGCCAGCTACCATGAATATCAGGACTAGAAATAGACGTCCTTGACTTCCAGGTAGAATAAAGCAATTAAGGGCAAAACANTGAAACAAGGAAAGGGTATCATTATAGAGNGGGTAGACTTTCTTGGAAGAGGCAGAAGAGCAGGAGGCTGCTGAAGGAGGAAAACAAAATGGGGTCCAGAAACTAAATTATGAATTGTATTCCCAACACATACCAGTCATCCCTCACTGGCAGTTGGATTTGTCATTCATAAGCCACCTTTCCACATTAAAACACACAGTGAATCACAGCAGCCATGTTTCTGAGCCCCTCTGTCAAGACGTCTCTGAGCCACACAGCTACACAAAGTTTCAGAAGTGCTGGTTTTTCCCCTTGTACTGCTTTCAGCACTAGATCCTGAGCCTCTGCTTTCCATGNTCTGTCTGCCTGGCTCCTTCTCCAGACTGCTAACTGAGGCCATGCTGAAAGTCACTCACTAGAATTATATTCTCACACAGACAGACCCAGCCACAGGGTCAGNGGATNCCAGAGTCCTGCACTGGGCTGGCATGGCAGGTCAGCAGAACACAACCAGGTGCCCAGAGGATGGCGTTGTGCAGAATTGTCCACTGTTAGGAAGGCATGAGCTAGTGTGGGCTTGGCAGGATCACAGAATTCAGACAGAAAGATGTGCAAGACAGTACAACTCCAGACAAGTTAAGGACCAGNTGGGAAGTGGGACANAAGAAGGTATAGGGAATTTTAGCAGCTAGCTCTGCNCAGGTGTCAAGAGTCCGATCAAACACTACCTCCAGCCCCAGATGAAGCATCTTAGCCTGTGCATCACTCCTGCTCCNAATTGTATTCCCTGTGGTTCAGATATGTGCACATCCATGTTCCAAGCAGCACAATACACAAGAGCCAAGGAGTGGAAGCAGCCAAAATGCCCATCAAGAGAGGACTTAGCAAGCATATAGAGCAATAGTGTCCCGCCTTCAAAAGACCACTGCATGGGTGGTCTTTGAACCTATTTGGCTAAATGAAGCTGGTCCAAGAAGAGTCCCAAGACGGGTGGGAGTAGAAAAACCCATAAAGACAGGAAGTAGAACAGTGGATTGCCAGGGGCCTAGGGAGAGAATGAGAAGCTGGTGTTTAATGAGCACAGAGCTTGTCAGAGGAGATGANGCATAATTTTTTAATTACTGGCTGCCTATAGGATATATTGGTACACTCTTGTGATTTTATTTCCAGCCCTTGGGTGGCAGAGGCTAAAGGATCAAAAGTCCAGGCCAGCTTGGGCTATGTAGTAAGACCCTATCTCAAAAAAAAACTTTAAAAAAAAATTACTGACTTTGTAGATTGCAGGGTGATCTCCAAAATATATAAAGAACTCAAGAAACTAGACATCAAAACATCTAACAATCCAATTAGAAAATGGGCCACAGAGCTAAACAGAATTCTCAATGGAAGAATCTCAGATGGCCGAGAGACATTTGAGGAATTGCTCAGCATCCCTAGTCATCAGGGAAATGCAAATCAAAACTACTCTGAGATACCATCTTATACCTATCAGAATGGCTAAGATCAAAAACACTGAGGACAGCTTATGTTGGAGAGGATGTGGAACAAGGGGAACACTCCTCCGCTGTTGGTGGGAGTGCAATCTTGTACAGCCACTTTGGAAATCAGTACGGCAGTTTCTCAGAAAACTGGGAATCAATCTTCCTCAAGACCCAGCTATACCACTCTTGGGCATATACCCAAGGAATGCTCAATCATACCACAGGGACACATGCTCAACTATGTTCATAGCAGCATTATTCATAATAGCCAGAACCTGGAAACAACCTAGATGCCTCTCAACTGAAGAATGGATCAAGAAAATGTGGTACATATACACAATGGAGTACTACTCAGCAGAGAAAAACAATGACCATATGAAATTTGCAGCCAAATGGATGGAACTATAAAATATCATCCTGAGTGAGGTAACCCAGACCCAGAAGGTCAAACATGGTATGTACTCACTCATAGGTGGATACTAGATGTAAAGCAAAGGATAACCAGACTGCAACCCACAGCTACAGGGAGGAACCTAGGAGGAATGCATGAATCACCCAGTGAGGGAGAAATGGATGAGATCTACATGGGCTGACTAGGAGTGAGGGGGAGGAAATGGGGGGCAAGGGATGGAGGATGAGAGCATAAGGTAGCAGGAGATTTGAGCTGGAACAGGGACAGAGTGAGAGAGCAAGGAAGGAGATAACATGATAAATGGGGAAATCATGGGAATAAGGAGAAACAGAGTGCTAGGGAAATTCCCCAGAGTCCACAGGGATGAACTCACCTTAGACCACTGGAAATAATTGATAGGATGCCTGAACTGGCCTACCCAGTGATCACATGGATGAATACCCTAACTGCCACCATGGAGCCCTCTTCCAGTGACTGATGGAGATCCATGGCTGAGTACCAGGTGGAGCTCCAGAAACCCAATCAATGGGAGACAGGGGCCCTCTATGAGCAAGGGACTAAGAGATCATGATGGGAGGGTGTACAGAGATGGCCAGCCAAACTAGTGGAGACACATGAACTATGGACCCATAGCTGAGAAGCCCCCATGGGCCCTCATCCAGAGATAGATGGAAGCAGATGCAGAGATTCACAGCCAGGTACCAGGCAGAGCTCCAGGAGNCTAACTGATGAGAGAGAGGAGAGANTCTATGAACAAGGGACATTGAGATCATGAAGCCAGCCAGGCTGGTGGAAATGCATGAACTGTGGACCAATAACTGTGGAGCCCCCCATGGTGCTGGACTGGGCCCTCTGGAGGCTTGAGACAGTTGTTTGGCTTGAACTGTTTGAGGGCCCCCAGGCGGTGGGATCAGGATCTGTCCCTGGTGCAGGGGCTGGCTTTTTGGAGCCCAGTCCCTGTGATGGGACACCTGGCACAGTCTTGGTACAGGGAGGAGAGTCTTGTCCTGCCTGGGCTGAGAGTGCCAGGCTCCAGAGACTCTCCAAGGGAGACCTTGTCTTGGAGGAGGTGGGAATCTGGGGGAGGTTGAAGGGGGGAGCTGGTGGGGCAGGAGGAGGGAGGAGAGGGAGATCTGAGGTTGGTATGTAAAAAGAGTGGAAGATCTTTTCAATAAAAAAAAATTACTGATTACCTACCACAAGTTTAGAATTGTGCTGGGTTCTGAAGAAATCAGAGGTCAGACTGGCTCTACCCTGGGGGACTTACTGATTCTAACTTGAAATTGAGCCACAACGCACAACTTACAAATCCATGGTGCAAGCATGAACACACTCTTCCAAAGGCCTTATCCCACACAATGTACTCGTTTATCTCGAAGTGCCAACCCTGGCTTGCTTACAACAATCCTCTTTTCTCAAATACCCAATCTCAGTCTCCATGCTCCCCTTCCTTTGGCCAGCACACTACAAATTGCAGCAGTAGAGCCCAGAAAATGCTTCCTGTGTCTTCTTATGAAATCACCAAGACGAATCTGAATTAGCCACTCNACATGTGCGTGCTGCTTCTGATTAGAGTCTTTCTACCTCCTCACTTGAAAACAAGAGGAAACACTGCCTTTGGCTGCTTGCTCTCAGGATCAGGACCCTGGAGAGCTCTGGGAACCTGCGATGTCTAACACGGAGCAGCCACTTTCTGCTTGTCAGGCTCAGACTTCCCACATCACAGCACCACAGCAGAGGCTGGAGCCCAGGGAGGAGGTCAGCAGGGGACCTTGCAAATGCTAAATGGTGAAGCTATGAAGCTATGAAGCGTGCACAGGAAGAATGACAATTTCTCAAATGAACAATTAAATTACTCCTGGTAAGTAAAACTAAAGCTNGAGTGGCTATTTATACCCTGGACTCTGATTAAAAAATAAATAAAAGGTGACCTCTTAGCAATTTGGGATTTAGAAATGATCTCATTAATAAAGGTTACTGCCAATTCTCCAACCTCTCCTACTTACTGAAGTGATTAGAATGTGTTCAGACCCATATCCATGCATCTCCTGCCAAGACCCCACCAGGTTCCTACAGAAGCATCCCTCGGGAGGACAGCCAAGGGTGTGGTCTTCCTCAGAACATTGCCAATGCACTGGCACATTTGGGTGGGCTGGTTCTCTAGAATGTTTGAGGGGTTAAAGGGACCAGTGTCTAAGGGACACAGGTACACAGGAAGAAGTGACGGCAGNTGCCATCAGTTCTCTAACCCTGTGCATTTCTGAAAGTTAGAAAAACTGTGAATCTAGAGCAGAGGCAGAGTAGTGAAGAATTTTCTCTCCCTGCAGTGTAGTGAGAGACAGCACTCTAAGTCTCAGCAGGATGCTGAGCCCCCTCACACTTACTTCCAGACATGCCTCTTAGGCCTTCACATCCTCCNTTGACATTTGGTGTGCATTACTGATGCAAGAAAAAGCAGGTGACAGCCTAAGTGAAAGAAAAGCATTTCCATTCATAGGAAACTTCAAAGGGCACTGTACTCAGGGGAGGTTTCACTCCAGAGCCCGTAGCACTCCTCAGCACTCCAGTAAAGCCCTCCTTCGGTTGGTCTTAAGGATGAGGTAAGACCACCCCATTGATGGCATCCAGATGAGTCCTCTGTGGGAGCACAGGAAAGGGGAAGTTTACAGTCAGCCTGTGTCAGGCAGTTAGAGGGCCTGTATGCTAAGGATGGATCTGGGAAGAACCATTCTAGAGCTGAGTTCTGGAAACACTTATCCAGATGGAGCATGGTGGGGAAGAAGACTCGGTACCACCAGAGGGGGCGCTGTTGACTACAGTTACTCTGGGATGCTTTTCTGTGTGTAACTAAAGCTGGCTGTCCTACATTTGCTTAAATTTTTTTATGTTCATTTATTCACGGGGGAAGGGACATAGAAACACATGTTCCACAGCACATGTATGGAGGTCAGAGGACAGCGTTCAGGTGGAGTCACTGTGAAGGCAGTACAGACCCCATCTTAGGGTAGGGCTACCACCTTAGACCACCTGCTGTATNCAGTTCTGGGAAGGACCTCNGGAATGTGCTCTGACAATTCAAACAGATACAGGGCACTTTGTTCCTGCAGACATTCTGTCTGTGGTTTATGGCCCTTAAAGATATCTAGATAATCCTGCTGAGCAGCCCAGATAATCCTGCTCAGCAAGTTGTGGTTCCCCGCCAAAAAGTCTAACCCAATGGTTTCAAATGTGGCTTCATACCCAAAGTCTGGACCAATAGTTTCAAAAAATCACCTTGC
>LZPO01028191.1:33891-43901 GCA_001675575.1 Neotoma lepida | reverse complement strand
GTGTGTGTGTGTGTGTGTGTGTGTGTGTGTGTGTGTGTGTGTGTGTGTACAGAAAGCCTAAAGGAATACCAACAGCACAGCTCCCTTGATTTGGCACCAAACAAATCTTTACTACTCTCATTGTGATAATACACCCAGTTCTTATCCTAATACAGCAAGACAGCAGCTTGTGTTCTTTGCATCTTGTGGTACACAAACTTAAGGCTGTGTTTAAGTTATTTTAAGGCAAAGCATTTCCAATGCTTCTACATCCAAGTTTTAAATCAAAGTACACANGGAAGTCCATGTCCAAACACATGTAAGAAAACAAGGAAATCATTTAAGATGTTAGAAATTAAACTTGTTCTCACAATGTAGCTCCAGAAAAATGTGCCCAACAAAATATCATAGGTGGAGGAAAGCATGCGTTCTCTTCAGCCTACAAAGTGCTGATTATTGAGATGAATACATCTCACATCTCATGAAAGTTAAAACTTCTTTTGGAATTCCAAAACAAATTACCTAGAAAAAAAAATCCTCANTTTAAGTGACAGGGAATATATTTTAAAATCTTATAACCTGTAACTGTTAAGGGAATCTTAATGGTTTCCTGTGATGGTGTAGTGTTACCAATGATCACCTTTACCTGCCTTTTCCTCACCAGCAACGTAATTAGAAGAGGTGAGCTTTTGTAAACAAAGAGAAATTATATTTTCTACTTTAAGCATGGACAAATTAAAAATTTTATCNAATGGATATCCTTGCTCAATTTCTAGACATATTTATCCCATCATCTCTATTGTAAACATATCCATCTTAATTAGAAAAAAAGTAATCTTCCCCTGAAATAGAAATGCCACCAGCTAAATACAGGAGTAGCTACGCCATGTGATAATAATACAGATAATACTTCTGTCAAAAGCTGACTATAACTTACCTCGAATTCCAAACACCTGAAACAGATTCCGGTTGCATTTGGAAGTGAGTTTTGTGCATGTGTGTGTGTGAAGTTCAACAGCCAATAAATTCCATTCTGCAGTGTCAGAAAAATGAAGTCTGGTCCGAGGATTACCGAACACTGAGAGGTTTATGGTCCCTACTCGACATTCAGGTAGCCTTAAAAATACTTTAGTGGGGTGTGAATGCTCTGGCTCCCTGAATAGTGCAGTGATGTAGGTTAACTAGCCTGAGGCCTGGAGACTCCACACTCTTGGCTCAGGCCACTGGCTTTCCACGCCCTTCTGTTTATAATACGATGACTTGCTGCCAGAGGTCAACCCCATCCCAGATCCCTGTAAGATCTGATGTGCAGCTTTTATCCAGTGGTACTTTTACAAAGCCACATACATGTCTTTGGGTTCTCGGGCTCTGTTCACCTGCTGTTATATGACACATTCATAGCCCGNGGTTGTCATGTCTCACAGAATTAAAAGCCCTGTATTCAGTTTTCAAAATAAGCGGGTTTCACTCTAGATTCTTTTTAAAGCAGCGTAGTTCAAGGCAGGTTAACTTCAGTGAGGATGGCACTTATCAGACTTCCCAAACTACATTTATATTTGTGTTTGTTTTCAGAAGGAAGACAATGATTTTGAGATTTCACTTTCATTATTCTCACCAAAAAAAAAAAAAAAAATTCTTTCCCCTTTAGTACACAAATGACAAACTGGGAGACTACTTACATTTTTATTTAACTCACTTTTAATGCTTGATCTCTTGAGGCAGAGGAAGAGATTCATGCAATTAGGATGATCTGTAAAGAGTCATCCATTTATTTAAGATTTTTCTAAGATAAAACCTGTTTATATTTATAAAAGAGAGAAGGGATACATTAAGTTCGAGTGCAATGAAAACAGAAGAACAGCTGAATTCTAGATAAGTTTATTGTCTAGCATTGATAATTCCTTTTCCCCTAAGAGTTTACAAGAGCATTATTTTCTTTACAGAAAGTAACATGTCACTTTCCTATCTCTCTAAAAATGTATCTCACCCCTTTAAAAATGTAACACATCTCTTTGAAAACGTAACTAAAAATAAAGATAAATTCAGTTCCTAAGTTCTTCATAAATTTCTGCTCAGCATTTACAGGCATTGAGGGANTTACGGTCTCCAATTTGTTTATGTAATTCTGAGAAAATTTCTTTTTCTTTCATTTTTCTTGGTGCTAAATGATTCCATGGCCTCCAGGTAGGAAGTTAATGCCTCATGGAAATAAACTGCAGCACTAGAATNGTTTGTAGAGATTCTCATTTTCTAGGGAGGACCTGAGAAAAGGCATTTCCCTATTTCAACCCTGCACCTTGGAACAGAAACCCNGGATTCGCCCCAACTAGTGCTGCTGCCTCTGCTAATGCTGGAGCTGCCGAGAGATGGGCAAGCTAAGGAAACACCTTCCACCTGCAGCAGGATGGGGCCTCCATCCTTGAGCCATTGTAATGCTTAAATGATGGAAAGCTGTCTGACTGGATTCAAGTTCCCGAAAGGTCTCTGCTCTGTGGGAAACCAGAGAGCCCACCTAGACAAACAAGGCCAGTTCTTTGCTCCTAGTCAGGTTGGGATTGCTAAAGACAATGTCTGAGACCCAAATCTTCTCAAGGATTAAGACTTCTTGGGCATTGTGCTATAAATTATATTGTTTAAGTNCAAGAGCATATGCTTTAGAAATGGCTACTTTCTTAAAGGGATTATAAGTCGTTCAGTATTCGCTGAATGTTTATAAGCTCCAGCAGCATTCGCTGGAGCAAAATATGTGTCCTTTCCTGATACAATAGGGACCCACTCAACCATACCTAAAACTCTAAGGAGGACAAAGTCATGCATTAAGGAAGGTTGGGTGGATTGTTATTTTTCTTTCTTAACCACATGGAAGAGGAAGAAAGTGAGGACAACAGGGGAAGTGGGCTGAAAAAACTTTGAAAACAAGTCTTTGGCAGTTTCTCTTAATTAGCACCAACAACTACAAACTTTCTGATGAGAAACAACAAAATCTTACTTGTTTGCATCACGCCATATAAGAGTGAATGATCTAGTGCCAGACTTTGTTGACTCCCCATGGGAGGCCTTGACCTCTCTGAGGAGTAGATGGGGGTGTGGTGGGGGGAGGAAGATAGAAGGGGCGGAGCAGGGGCTGTCTCTTATACACATCTAGATGTGTATAAGAACGCCATATAAGAGTGAATGATCTAGTGCCAGACTTTGTTGACTCCCCATGGGAGGCCTTGACCTCTCTGAGGAGTAGATGGGGGTGTGGTGATACACATCTAGATGTGTATAAGAGACAGGGGATACACAGAGAAACCCTGTCTCAAAAAAAACAACCAACCTAACAAAAATGAAAAAGAAAGAAAGAAAGAATAAAAAAGAGTGAGTGATTTATCTTTACTTTTGCTGTTTTAACCAAGAAGGAAAATGACACTTGTTTTTTGTTAACACTTTATGAACAGAATCTAATGTGACACCTGTTGCTAACCCAACAGCTAACCCATGGGCAGAAAGAAACATGTGACATCCTTTCTAAGTGGTAGTTTTTATCCTACAGAATGGAGGTTTTCATCTCCACTGCTAATGGAATCCTATTTAGTTTTCCAACATAAACAATTGGTTTTTGAAGATTTCATCTACCAAACATTTCAGTTAACAATAATTTTTTTCATTACCCTATGTTTAAAATTAGGCATCTGGCTATCAATCAATGCTGATAANTACAATAAGATTACAGGGACAAGTGAGTTATTAAAGTAGCTCCAATTAATAGAACTAGATATTTTTAAAGCAGTGAGGCCTTCTTCTGGCTAAAATGCTTGATTTCCATTACATTTTATAGTATGAAACTACCACACTGATCCCACAAAACTATATAGTCCTTCGGATTCCATCTGCCAATGACTTAAGTCCTGTCAGCAAGGGCGAAGATTTGCCCTACATTAGATAAGAATAAAATATTACAAACTGTTGACAGCTGGTACATTAAATGGCAGTGACTTGCACATTATGAGTGCCACCCTGGCATTTGTCAAATGCTTAACTTTCCTTCAAAATAATATGAAAAGTAAAATTAAATCTAGTCAATCATTATACCTGTTAGGTTTGAGCAGTCTTGACAACTTTTGTTTAAAATAAAATCATTTACTACAGTTTAATGGCATGCCTCCTTTATTCCCCACATCACTGCTCAGTGTCCATGACTTGCAGCATACTGGAGATGCACACACACACATTTCATATACTTTATGTCATCTCCCACTTTATGGCACTTTTTTTCCACTATGTGATAACTTTCCTCTCCAAAATGATGAAATACCTCCAAGGTCTTTTGAAGCATCTCATGACTAACTATAAGACACAGTTCTAGACAATTCCTAGAAAAGATATTTGAAATTCAGAGATTAGAGTAGGAGCATCATGGGAAAGCAAAGGGGAAAAAATTGTAGTCACATAATTTTGACAGCGATTACAAAATCATGACAAAGAGAGAAAATGACTGAAACTTGATACATGTACAATAAAGTCCCTAAATGCTAGCTTTACAATGGTCATGTGAATGAAAACTAAATATGAACCACAAACTACACCAGCTTCCTCAGGAAGGTGCCAATGTGGCATCTACATGATATCAACTCAAGACATAGGAACCTATTTATACATAAACTTTTAGCAAATCATGTCTATGCCACTGTGTAACAAGCTCCACATGGTCAATGCAATGATTATATTTGCTGTTTGTTTAATCTTCTTCTTATTTTAAGACTGATACACTCAACTAATGTTGGGAAACCAAGTGATAATTTGAAAAAANATGAAACAGGTTAGGGAGGGGTGGTTTTATTGTCAAAACCTTAACTGCCCCAAATGACTAAATTGCCATACTTCTCTAGATAATTAATATTGTCTTAGGTATTCAATACTGTTTCNATATATCATAGACTCCCAGATTTTTATAACTAGGTCCATCTTNTCACAAATTCCTGCCTAATCCTTATCTCTGTATCAATATCTTATATGCATCTCAACTCTAACAGTTTCAGTGCTAGGCCTTTGTTGTTTCTCTACTGAACCTATCCATACTTCACAATCTTTCCCACACAAATGACGCCCAAACACAGTTATCGAATGCCCTCTACAACTCTGTATCTAATTGCATCTTCAGAATGAGTTGCTGTAANTTTCAATCTGTCTGCTTGCCTCTCTCTATTTCCTCAGCCATTAACTAGTCAATGCTATTCTCTGCTTCTAGGTGGATTACCACAGCCAACACCTAGGCAAGCTTCTTTTGATTTCATTTTCTTAGCTCTTACCATTCTCTCTTTTGTATCTATTCACCACAAGGCCACCTGTATTAACTATATTCTTATTTTCTATATTCTGATGTTCTTGGATCAGTGGTCTCCCTGACTGGGCAGTGACTACCCATCCCAAGACTAGTGAATCCTTAGAGACAGCACAGGGAGCCTGCTGTATAGAAACTAACAAATCACAATAGCATGTACTCAGCCACCTCCTTTATTACTTTCCTAGACACAGTCATTTTCCCCAAATTAATTTACGTATCCTGTCATAGTGGCAGAAATATCTGACAGAGCAGCTTGAGAAAGGAAGCATTTGTCTGACCCATGGATTCTGGGGTTTTAGCCCATCAGAGTGAGGAAGGCAGAACTGTTCACTCCTTGGTGGTAAGAGCATGTAGGAGGTGTCTCCCGTGTTAGCAGATCAGAAATCCCAGGAATCAGGCTAAAGTGGGAAGCGGCTATACCCTTCAAGATCTGTCTCTAGTTAGTTCCTGCTGCCAGATGAGCCCTGCTACCTGCAGGCTCCACAGCCATGCAAATAGTGCTACACGCTGGGGAGGGGAGAGCTGAGCTTTCAACATATGTGGCTCTGAGAGATGCTTCAGATTCAAACAGTAATAATCCCCCTGCACTAAATCACCTAGCACCAGCATCAACTTGATTGAATTAAGAAACACTTAGGGCACTCGTAAGATGCACCTGAGTATTTCCATCTGTGTACTGAGGTCCTCAGATAAATAAAAAGGGAAAGGAAGAAAGCATTTGTCTCATCCTCTTTATCCACTAAAATATGAGCAAGCAGCCTCACGTTGCTGCTGCCAAGGCCTTGAGCTTCTCCTGGCACCATGCTCCTCCAACAGGATGCGCAATGGACTATATACACCCAAACTGTGAGGCAAAATAAAGATTACTTCTAACTAGTTAGCTTTAGTTGTGTCAACTTAACACAGGCTAGAGTCATCCAAGAGGAAAGTCTTAGATGGAATTGCCTAAATTAGACTGACCTGCGAACATGTCTATTAAGGATTGATGCAGGAGGACCAAGTCCCTGTGGGCAGTAGCATCCCTAGGCAGGTAGTCCTAAATTGTAAAGGAAAGCTAGCTTATGCATGGGCCACAGAGGGAGCTAGAGAGCAAGCCATCAAGCAACGTTCCTCTATGATTCCTGTCTCCAGGTTCTTGCCTTGAGTTCCTGCCCCAACTTCCGTCAATGGCGTGTTGCAATCTAGACAAATACACCAAATAAAGCTTTTCCTCCCCCCCAAGTAGCTTTTGTTCCGAGTGTTTTATCAAAGCAACTTATTGAAACTAGAGCACCTTTGCTTAGTTCTGTCTTGCCAGATGTTTGTTCATGGAATTAAGAAACATACCTAATACACAGGGCATAGGGATACTGAGTGATACCTTTCTCAACTATGTAATCAGTGTCCTTATGGTCTAGGACAATTCAATCCAACAAGAAAATTAAAATGGCTGAACTAGAATAAGTGTGACATTTGCATGCTCTCTCTCTCTCTCTTCTCTCTCTCTCTTTCTCTCTCTCTCTTGCAATCAAGCTCCCAACCAGAAACCTCAGTCCTTCCCCTATGCACAGTTCTCATTAAAGAATTCAAGAATAGGATGGATAGGGAAGTAGGGATCAATGGACAAGGAATAGCTTTATATGGGTAAACAAGGTATATTTACTTTCTATTCTTAAACATCACCTATACTATATTTCTCTAATATATATTACATTCAGCCATTCAAAGTTTATGCTATTAAGTATACTTTCAATTTTGATTTGGCAGTGGGTTCAGGGATCAATCTAAAGACTAATGTTTTCAAACCATGTCATGTTCCACATTTTGTCAGCAAGATCACCATTGTCAACACCACTTATTTCATCTGGAAACTTCTTTACTTATCTACCATAACCACTTCCTGGTAACACATATGGTGGTTATTCTATTCAGTTGACTGAAGTATGATTTTTTTGAGAGTTGTTGCTNTTCTGTTGGAATGATAACACTTAGTTTGTTCCCTATTTCATCACAGGAGTGATGGGNGTTTTGCAAGGCAGTGCAAGAATTTTTATGGGTGCTTTTCTCATTTTCCAATAAGNGAGGTTTGGAATGATGATCTACCCATTCTAGGACAGTAAGAATTCAAGTATTAGTCAATACTTCACCTGTGATTTCCTATGAGACTTTTTCTCGTTCACAGAACCTTCCAAAGAATGCCAAAACTCCCCAGAGAAGCCCAGACCCACTCCAAGAAACTAAGACTCTCTCTCTAGTCCCCTAATGGATCTAACACTGACAACATAGATTTAAAGAAGGGCTGAACTCTAAAACGTCCTCCAAATGCCAGAACCCCAAGGATGAATATTTTCATAATAAGAATTCTTCATCCTTCATCTTTTGAGTGTTACAAACATTCACAATAATTGCCAACTTCTCTCTTTTGTGTTCAGAGCATGAGACTGAAATTGTAACTATTTGTAGCAGTTAAAAACTTCCTTTGGAGTAGGGTGGATCTTTAGACCATATTTCACAACAAATACATATCAAGCTTCCTACCATAATATGAAGGAAGTCCTCACACCCAAAGTAAAGTTAGCAACAACCGGCACATCTTAATGACAGTTTACTTTGTTCTACTTCCAAGTATTCGTACGACAATCTCAATTCTTCCTCATTAACACAGTAAGGTGGATAGACACTGTATTTCCCAATTGATCAAACAATTTGATCAACGTGTTTGCTACTGATGACAGATTGTCTTTGGATCTCATTATTTGGCTCATGTGGTTTTGCTACTCAACTCCAGAAAGTCTATTAGCATCTTTTCTTTGTCATTGAAACCCCAAGAAGTGAGACTGATCTGAGGCTGTAGCCTGTTCATAAGCTAACAGACAAGCCAACCATAATTTCACAGATGCTGGCAGAGGTACAAGACCTCTGAGTCAGAGACTTTATTACTCAGGTCAAGAATAGAAGCTAGAAGATCAGCATTTTCTGTGAAGTTTCCCAAGTTCACATTCCCATATGCTGATACGGCATAGATATCCATCGTGTGTGTGTGTGTGTGTGTGTGTGTGTGTGTGTGTGTGTGTGTGTGTGTGAGATGGGCTTCTTTAGAGCAACACTGAGGTTAGGAAACACAAATATTTTATGATGAGCATGCATGCTTCTTACTCCAAAACTAAGCATTCTCTTATTGTACTGTGCAGTAAATAAGCCTGGTGTGTGTTACAGAAGACGGCACTATCCTTTTACTTTCTTCCAAGTCTGTTCACAAATGTCCTTGAAAAGACAGCCAACGCCTTCATCAAAAGACATGTAGAAATGTAAGGGATGAAGAGAGAATGGTGTTCTATGAGCATATTCATAATATTCTGGCCTGAAACACTTTTGTGGCCTCCTTATGCATTTAAGATCCCAGCCCTGTTTCAAAGTACTCAAGNAATGCTATTCCCTTTGGTGGCCTTTGAATATCCCAATGTCTTTTTCAGAAACTTCAGACCTGTGAGTATATAGACAAAAACTAAAAGAAAATTCAAACCCACTGAGCTCTTGACATAGTTGAGATATAGAAGGGGAGGGTATGCAGGTCAACTTGCTATGTAGAGAAATACACCCCAAACATCTCAGCTCCCAAAGTCAACCACAGGGATTTCAGTAAAAGGCCACTTCTTTGTGCCATCACTGTTACNTGTTCTATCTAGAGAGACTGGTTCAAAATAGTTACTGTGTGATATGCTGATTTTCTGAGAAGGGAAAGAATTTAAAGCAGTAGTTAACACAGAAGGGACACAGAGCCACGGTCTTTCTCCCACTGTCTTCCTATCCAGACATCTGTTTTTCTCAGACTGAACATGTATTTATAGCCCTCATTATGATAAATGAGGAAANCAGTGCTCATTATGTTGCTATGGATTGTCCTCAATAACAAGCAAGAAAAAGAAATCTTCTGGCCCCTAGGCCCCTAAAACATGCTGCTAGACATATTCTACCTGATATTAACACAAAACACAGTGCTTGTCTGTGAAACACTATCTAAATGGAATCAAATAGTTTGGTACTGCCTAAATATTGAAGACATGGTTTGCTTCCTTAACTCATATTTATGTCCCATTCAGAAAAATAAATACTTTCATGNGGGTATCAGGTACTACNTCCCTCCTTAAGATCAGTAAGAGAAAAAGTCCCTGGCAAAGTGAACCAGCCCTCTCTCTGCTGTTGTCTTTAGATGCTGTCTGTCTGCAAGTTTCTGGCACCATGCCTTCTGTCTTCTGTGCTTGAAGACAGAAACCTGACTGTATTTGCTAAGCTCAGTTTGGATAAAGATATAGCAAGCATGATTTATTTAGGTCTTGAGTTCCAATATGGCTCTGCAATCTGGCCTTATTAACAATACATTCTGGAACTNTTCACAGTTCATTGAAAAATCATAAGTTAAAAGGTGAGAACAGTTCCTCAAATATTAATAATTTCACAAACAGTATGTTCCTCATTGGATNATGCTTTATCTCATAGGTAAATATTTTAAAGTAAAATCGATTTTATAATTAAGAAAAATTGCAGGTNATTGTTTCATCTATTAAGACAATAAAATCTTGGGAGATATGCAATTNCAATTCCAAATACCAAAAATATCACACCTATCTAATTTTGAGCTCTTCTATATTTCACCTACAAGGAAAAGATAACAAAGGCCAAGGTTTGTTGTAGAATATTATTTTAAAGTGTATTACTTTTGTTTATG
>LZPO01028188.1:18311-44127 GCA_001675575.1 Neotoma lepida | reverse complement strand
CTTTCAAAGTGCCCCACCCAGTAAGAGTTGAGTATGTGCTAATTCCTGTCATTTTTATCATCTGAAACCTTACAAAGCAGTTCATTATTTATTGTTTCTTGACATATAGGTTACTATGGCAACCAAGCTCCAAATAATATTCTAAAGAATAAACAAAATAAGGTGTCACTTCTCAGCTTTTTTATTGAGACCAAGAGAATAAGTAAAACAACGTATACCCATGTATGACACTCAAGCCACCGAATATTAATTCAACAATTCATATCTCAGCACATATTATTAGAAAACACCTGTATATATATTTGGGGATAGAGGCAAAGGATGATGTGAATGTATTAGAACTGGCTACTTATCATGAGGGGTTGCAAAATCATCCCATGCTCTTCTTGAAATCTGGGTTCATCTACTGCATAACTGAGAACCAATGAGTTAAATAATACTCTCTGTCTCTGCCTTAAAGTGCATGGAAAGGTGATGTAAGGAAAACAAACAAAAGTAAATCCTCAATACCTCACTACCCAAAGGAATTGGTAAGATGGTTAGATGAGAATTTATTTTTTAAGTCAAATCTGTTTTCCTTCAAATTGAGTATGAGCTTCAGAAGAAAGTAAAGAGGAATTAGAAAAATGGCTGTCTAACATGAATAAAAACACCCTGTCTTAGTTTAGCCAAAATAAATTTAAAGAGGTCGAAAATCAAGCCTGCTATGAATACAAACCATCTCAGAGAAGAGTGGATACTGCAGTCCCTCTAAATTTGACGAGCCCCAAGTCCATAGTACTCTAATTGTCTCTTCATCCCCAACCCACCTACCAGCACTATGTTCTAAGACAGCAGCAAATTTAAAGACACGATTAATTTTAAGTGAGGAGGCGACAGATGCTCTGTGCCTGATCGCCAGCTGGAAAAGCCTCTGTCTTCTGGGCACCAGGCTGGTGTCCTCCAAAGGCATCACTGCCGAGGCTGCAAGTTACTTGGTGGGTAGCTTGTTTGCAACCTGTTTGAAAACAGCACTGTGAGTCAGCCTAGTTTCCAATTTCCCTGGCTTGCCTCTCTCTTACTGCTCCTCTCCTTCTTTCTCTGTAGCTAAGGCTCAGTCTTATTCCTCACCACCATCAAGTCAGGAGAAAGAATTCTTCCTACACTCAGTTCCTTTAAATCCACACAGGATTCTTCAAAGAAAGCAGGGAGTCTACAAAAAGAGGGATACACTTTTTTTGGAGCAGTGATGGCCTTAGAGTTAGTCAGCTATCGTGTCAAAAAAATACCCCCACCTCCAGACAAACCTTCTTCCCCAAATAAAGAAGAAATCAAGAATTCTTAAGTATTTATTTTGTTTACAATGTAATATACTTGTGTTCTACAAAAATTAAAAATGCATAATGGTTTAAGAGGAAAAATAATAATCAGAATACATTTCCCAGTTTGCTCAGTGAGCTATTTTAGGGAATAGTATGGCCAACATTTATTTAAAGTCCTCAGTATCTACCAAACATAGAAGAGGAATGCCTTAATTATGTAACTAACATGTCTGGACTATATGTCAGCCAATAAGTATTTTTGTATTTATTAAATAATATATATATAAAGAGGATTTTCATTTTTATTGACCCACTTTCCTGAGTTCAATCCAGTATATTTTGAACCATGAAATCCAGTAAGCTATAAAAGCCAACAAGTTTTACCCCTTGGTGGCTTGGCAGGATATCGTAGCCAGTTTGGCTTGTACAAGGTGACAAAGACTGTGTGGATACCAAACAACAGAAAGCTATTTCCTTTAGTTCCCAGAACTAGGGTGAGGTCAGGGGTTAGCCATGGTGAGTGCCCCTTTCAAAGTGCAGACTGTCATCTTCTCTTTCGTGTCTTCATGGCTGAGAGAGGATCAAGGAGCTCCCTGTGTCTCTTTTATAAGGGCACTAATTCTTCTTAAAGACGCTTACCTTATTTTGTGGCCCAATGCTTCCCAAAGCATCCCTCCTGTGATACCATATTGTTGGAGATCAGGATTTTAACTTGAGAATTTTAAGGTAATACAATCATTCCTTGCAGATAGCACTAAAGCCTTTAGGATTCCCAAATACCAATTTTGCCCATTTAAGTCTTACTTTTAGAATACTCTTGACTCAACAAGTGTTATTCTTAACCTGTATGCTTTGTTCACTAAACTTCTGGGGCACTTCCAACTCCCTTTTATAGATTACACTTTTTAGCCTGCCACACTAACATTTTTGCATCACTTCATTCAACAATGATAGCCAAAAGCATTCATAAGGAAAATGTATCTCTGTCTCTTGTTATGTTTTAAAAGTCCATTCGATAGGCAAGATGTTTCTAGGTACCTGGATAAAAATTAAGGTGGCCCCTTGACATTTCCTTATTCTAAAGGTTGATGCAAGTCTCAAACAGGCCTCAGTAGAGTCATTAGGTGTCTCAGGCCTGGTGATGTCAAGATTCAATCTTGCTTTAAAATTGGAACATGAGCTCCTTTGGAAATTCTGTCTTATGACTTTATGGCTCGCTTGGAAATATGCTATCAATTTTCAGCCATTTTGCTTCAGCACACACTTCTGTGACAATGTACTTTGCTTTTGCCTCCTTTTCTCTTTTCATGCTTCTAATCCTTAGGAGTTATGCTAGAATTCTCCACCAATCGGTGTTCTTTACATCAAGTACAGAGCAAGGTGGATTAAATATATCAACAGATTTATCTTCCATTCCAGTAAAAACAAAATTGACTTGTTTTATTTTCTATTTACCAACATGGACCATTNCTTTCTCCAAATGGTGACAATAAAAAGCCATATTCTATCAACAGGGATCTCACTGGACTCAGCGAAGACAACTGTTCATCAGTAAAGCTCCACATACTGTCTTTTGAAAATATTAAGCTATGCCTTTTTAGTTGCTGTTTTGTTCTGCGTCCCCTTGGTATTCCTCGAGTATTGTTTTGTGAATTCCTCCCACCAGGTTAGACGTACTGGTTTCTCATCTCCCCCATCTCCTGCTGTTAATGTAACTTCACTGAACAATTTCCAGCCCACTGCTTTATTCATCCCAGCTGTCCTCATCAATTCCACTCCACCAAAACTCACTATCCTATGTGAACGAAGCTCATTCAAATCTGCTTGTTAGTGTGTGAAAACTCTCTACCTCAGGTCCTTGCTCATATTCCAACAGAAATTAAATGAAGGATGAATGTCATATCATGACAAAGGATGAATGTCATCCTTTGCTGGCCTAGCTATGAGAGGTTTTCCTTTCTCCTGTTCTTCACAGTTGGAGAGCAGAGACTAGTGAGTGAGAAAGAGCCAGCTGTCCTTCTCCACCATTCATCTGGCGCACTGGTGTATCCAGTCCACATTGGCCATGCAGGACAAGTAAAAGTGATTCATGCTGTAGCCCTACTATGAGTCACTGGTATATCCAATCCACATTGGCCATGTAGGACAAGTAAAAGTCATTCATGCTGTAGCCCTACTATGAGTCATTGTTCCTCCACATGTTATTTATGTCACACCCACAGAATCTATTCTTCGCCTTCTTGAAACTTAGCTTTAAATGACTTATCTCTGAAACCAAGGAAACATTTTCTCTTCTTTGCTCCAAATTGTAGGTAGAAGAACGATCTGAGCAGCCAGGAACATCTGACCCATCATCTATTCCAGCAGACTATCATCACTTTTTACATCTTCAAAAATTCTACGAATGTGCCTCCTTACTCAACGATCTTTCATTGATCAACTTTACTCACAATAATTTTACGTTTGGGATCCTTGACTGTAGAAACAAACCTTCCTATATTGAAGGATATATTGCTGAACTTCACAAATAAATATGGAGGACTTTACCTAGCATCCCTATGGCAATAGACAGTAACAGTGAAACTGTTGCTCCCACATTGCACAAGTACCATGATTACTACCATTTAAAATAATGAGCAGTCAGCACTACATGGACAATGACCAACCGCATGGTGCAGATACTGAGCTAATGATAAGGTGAAACCACATCTTTTCATATCTTCACAGCCTTGAGTACTTTCAACTCACAGAAATGCCCATGGCCTTTGTAACCCCTCCAAGCATTACTCTTCTTTCAAAAATGCCTTAATGCTAACTTACTGTGTAAAAGCATTCTGCACTAAACTGGTATGAGCTGAGTATTGAAAATGGAGTTTTTCATCACTAACAGGCCTCCTTGTTAAGTAAAATATCAGACCATATACCATTCTTGATACTGTCAAGCTATTTAAATGTACCAGTCATGTAAATCTAATGTCCACTAACTAAATTTGGCTTAACTGATTGTCTTTCAGTCATTGCTTAGCTCTATAGTTTGTGACTGAAGCACAAAAGTCTCATTGAATGAAGTTTTAACAAATGTTAAAAAGCATTCCTGCTGTGGAATATTAGTTAAAGATGTGTTACATTCTTTTATGCTGTGGAATATTTGTTTAATGATGCAAAGATGTGTTGCATTCTTTTATGTTGCATTTGTTTAACTCTGTAAAGCTGTGTTACTGTGCCTGTCTAAAATAATTGATTGGGCTGATAAACAGCTGAATGGCAAATAGACATGAGAGAAAAATAGGCGAGGCAGCCAGGCAGAGAGAATAAATAGGAGAAGGAAGAGAAGAAGAGGAAAAGGAGAGGAAGACATCAGGGGCCAGCCACACAGCTAGCTACAAAGTAAGAAGTAAAGAAAGGTATATAGAGTATAGAAAGGTAAAAGCCCAGAGGCAAAAGGTAGATGGGATAATTTAAGTTAAGAAAAGTTGGTTAGCAATAAGCCAAGCTAAGGCCCAGCATTCATAAGAAAGAATAAGTCTCTGTGTATTTATCTGGGAGCTGGGTGGTGGGCCCCCAAAGAGCAAGAGCAAAAAGGGGAAAAAGAAACAACCCAACTACACATAACAAAAGAAAAAAAGAAAAAAATGGAATAAGGATATGGAAGATGCTATTAATATGGCCTATTACTATGGAGAGTCTTTAAGAAATTAATATTGATCTAATAAAAAGAAGGCTAAACTCCAAGGGCTAGATAAACAGGCAAAGCATTAGGAATCCATATTAAATAATTTCCACATCTAATGTTTGAATGTGATGATGCACATCAACACAGCTTATTTGCAGATAGGCTATATTATTATCATCCTTACAACCTCCAACTAACTCTTTATGTGTTTTGTATCCCTAATTAATGGCCTTAGCAACGAAGCCCCTGACACAACAATAGGCAAACTAGCAACTAGAAAGGCAGCAACACAGGACTCACTGAGCCTTGAACTGAGGCAGAATAGGCCATAGTCCTCTGGCCATGGCCTCCATGTAGCTACAAACCACCTGGACACAAACAATAAGTCCATGTAATGACCTAGACAAGAGCCACAGTGAAATGCCATTGTCAAGTCAAAAGTCATTCACCAGAACACGGTGCTGCATGAGAAGCTCAACGTGCATTTGAGAAATTGGTGCTAAGATTCCCACACTAAGGTGGCCTCTGGCTGCCTGTGCACAATTAGAAAGCAGCAATTAGAGTGAAGCTAACCAGAAGCTCCAAAATACTTGTGGGATTACTGAACTGACATTCCTAACATTCCACAAGTGATCTGTGATAAAAAGATACAATCTCTGCCATTTTCTTTAATGTCAATCGAAAGACACTTGATCTTTAAGTGGTAAAATCCAAATTTGAAAAATCAAAACCCTTCTTGACCAGAAACTTTAAATTCTGAATAGGCACATGATTATGAACTAAATATCAATTTTTTTCACCTCCTTCCCTGACTTTAAATTTCACAAGACAATTTTGTATGCCCTCACACTGAGTCTCATCACCCATCAGGACATTTAAATTAAAAACATCTGACAGACAGACTTGGCTTATGAATTCATTTTCATAATGTTCAAATATCCACATCAAGGCTCTGTGCTGACAAGTGGTCTTTTTTTAAAATAAGCATATTATAAGCCAGCAGGAGTCATCTTCCTAGTTACATTTTCATGCAAGAATTAGAGATGACGAGATTCCTAGGTCAGTGTAATCAGCTGCAATTTAAACTTATTTTTCAGGACTTATCAGCTTTCAAAAATGGATTTTTCACGACTTCCAAATAGGACCAAAAGTGGCAGAAGATTAAAAGGATGGCGTTATGATGTCTGCCTGATATCATTTAGCCTCTTATCACAAAGCCTATAACTGAAGTATGAGGTGGTTAAAGAACAGGTTTGTAAACATAGAGTCTACAAATTTTCCTCTGTCCCTCACCCAGCCTAAACTTGGGAGTCATCAAGATTTATTCTGTTTACTTTATTCAAGCCTGAGTTAGGCTCCTCATGCTGTTTCCTCTTTAACTCCTCCCTTTTCACCATGGGCATTTCATCAACATNCCACTCTCCATCTCCCTCTGCTCTTGGTAGGCCTGGATCCCACATGTTCATAGTATAGCCGTATCCATAGACATGCCATGAAAAACCCACCAACCTCTGTATATAACTTTTCTGAGTCTAAAAATCATCCCCTCATATGAACTATTTCCTTGGCTCATCAATAGGTTACTCCAACCCTCACCTAACACACTTCCTACACATGCTCAGTCCATAGCTTTAAAGTGAACTCAGTGAATCATGACAATTTGAGGCAGATTAGCAAAGAAGATATTCCTATTCACACATTTTACAGAGCTCAGACATAGACAGAGATTGGCAAGACAATGGCTGATCATTCTTTCAATGACGAAAAGAAACCACATTTGACTGAATATATCCAAAAATTAGACTAGATACTTGCAATAGTTACTTTTCTGATGCTTTGATAAAATGTTACGACCAAGTAAAATAGTTTATTTAGGCTTCCAGTTCTAGAAAGTTAGAGTCCATAATGGTGGTGACAATGTGGCAGTGGATGGCAGGCATGGAAGCTGGAGCAGACAGTTGAGAGCTCATATCTTGAATTTCAAGCATGAAGCAGAGAGAGAGAACTAGAAAGGGCAGGAGTCTTTAAACTCTCAAAGCCCACCCCCAGTGATTTATTTTAGCCAACAAAACCCACATCTCCTAAATTTCTCATACAGCATCACCAACAGAACCAATGTTCAAATACCTGAGGCTATGAGGGATATTCTCATCAAACCACCACAGTGCTTACTTGATAGTTAATTGTACAAACAGATTATCATAATATAATATTCAGTATCAATTCTTTAGGTCAGGTAACAAGATCACTAGTGCTGTGGAGATAGGTCAAGAATTATGTACAAACATTAGGAACAGAGTTCAAATGCCCATAATCCAAGTAAAAATCTGGTCTGGAAACATTTGTAACTCCAACTCTGTGTTGGAGGAGGGCAGGCAAAGACAAAAAGATCATTGAGCTTGATGGCCACCAGCCTAGCTCCGAGTTCACTGAGAGACTCTATCTAAAGGAAATAAGGTGAAAAGTGAAGGGTAGAACACCTATTCTCTTCTGGCCTCTGCATCTGTGCATGGGTATTTAAACTCACATATACTGTACACCTACACTGCACACACACACACACACACACACATATACACACACAAGTAATAATAGTAATAATGATAATAATAATAATGACAATAAGACAATATATTTGTAAGTACTTACCATGTACCAAAGATTATGGTCTTGTCATTTGTGTGTGTGTGTGTGAGAGAGAGAGAGAGACAGAGACAGAGACAGAGACAGAGACAGACTGACATACATATCATTCAAACATATGTACATATTATATGGAAACAAACATTCTTGAAATCTCTGTGGCTTAAAACAGCAGCGATTTATTTATGGTCCATATCTTTTGGCCAATGCAGACCAGCTGGGGCTGACAATTCACCATGGTCAACCCTTGGTTCCATCATCCCTAAGATAGAAGGAAGATATAACAATTTGTACACTAGTCTGTGAAGGCCAGAAGCATATACATGACTTCAACAATAAACCAGTAAACCAAAAGTGTGATCAAACCTAAAAAGTCTTCTAAACATAGTTAAGAGAATAGCAGAGAATGTTTAATGTACACAATAATAATAATGTACACAATAATTAACATGATCTATTTGACTAGTAAGGAAACTAAGAACCAGTAAGTTAAGTAACTTGCCCATGGCCACAAGTTGTTAGGTAGTAGACATGACATTTGAACTCAGACCTTCCAAGTCCAAGTCTGTGCACTTAACCTGTACCTAAACTTTATGCCACAAGTAAAGATTTCAGTTACCTGCTAAAACTGTGGATAAATATGTACAAAAGTCAACAGTTAATGTACCATGCTGTCTGATTTGAATTTCCAGCTTCTCTAGCGATGTGTGGAGTAGAAAACTTCTCTAGTTATCTAGACTTCTCCAATTCATCCATTCTTTGAAACTTCTCATTGAGCCAACATCTTGCAACATTTGGCTGCTTGGGAATGCTTGGGACCTGATGAATACATCTGAGTTTTCAATTGCATGTGACTTATCACTTTTATTCATAGCACATAAATTAGAAAACACTTTTATTAAAAGAGCAATGTTAATGCATATAGTTTTTCTGAGAAATAGCTTGGAAATATATACTGCACACAAATTTCCCTGACTGCTTGTGGGCTGTTTAACCATTTGATACTGTATCTTGTAACTTCTAGGTATACCGTCCAGCTTCCTAAGCAAAAGGCTTTACCTAAGCACATGGGAAGACATTCAGTTGCCAATCAGACATGAATTTTAGTGACTTCCTCACTGGCCAGATTCAGGTAANGCAATTAGAGAATAAAGTCACAGAAATCTGATCCTAAACATGAATTTTATAATTTCAAGCAGACACGTTAAACTGGAAGTGTTTTCCCTTTGACATATTGATCACTGGCTGCAAAAACATGTAAAAAACAACAACAAAAACACAAAAAACAGGCACAAGTAGTAACAATACAGAAAAAGCAGATACATTAAACTGGAAGTGTTTTCCCTTTGACTTTCCATATTGATCACTGGCTGCAACAAAATATGCAAAAATAAACCAAACAAACAGCAACAAAAAAAACAGGCACAAGTAGTAAAAATACAGGAAAAGGAGACAACAGATAGTCTATTATACCACAAATGTTCTTTCCAGGGGAGATCCTTTTCATGACTTATATTCCGGTTATGATATGAAATACCTAGCCTGCTCTATGAAGTATACTTTTAAGGTAGACTAACAGAAAATTCTTAGAAAATTTTAGATAAGTCGTTAGCCTTATACCATGTCCTCTGAGCTTGTTTTTCTTCAAAATGCTTCTAGATGTATAATGTCTTTGAGTAGACTAGAAAAAAATGTGAGTTCAGGATAAAAATATCAGTGTCATTGTCCAGAATGCTTAGATATTTTTCAAAGTTTGCAGTTGTATAAACAGAGAGATCTAAGGCATCATGTTTTGTATTAGGGTTTTTATTGCTGTGAAGAGACATCATGACCATGGCAACTCTTACAAGGAAATCATTTAATTGAGGGGGCTCACTTACAGTTTCAGAGGATCAGTCCGTTATCATTACGATAGGGAACATGGCAGCATGCAGGCAGACATAGTGCTGGAGTTGAGAGTGCTACATCTTGCAGGCAACAGGAAGTCGGCTGACAGTCACATTGAGGGAAACAAGCAAAAGAGACCTCAAAGCCCACCTCTACAGTGACACACTTCCTCCAACAAGGCCGCACCTCTTAATAGTGCCACTCCCTTTGGGGGCCATTTTCTTTAAAACCACCACATGATATATTTTTTGTTTCCATCATCATGAAATGCTTTAAATATCCATTTTTCTATTAAAAAGAAAACAATACTTAGCAGGACAATACTCAGGCAATTTCTTTTTGATCTGTACTGAGAACTTAAATTTTCCCAAAGGTTTCATTCTTGATTACTTATACGTCAAATATACATGCCATCTTAATACACATTCCATGTCAAAATATACAATGTAGACAAACTTTATTGCTCTTGCCTGGGAAACTAATCATTTAGTACTTTGAGTTTCTTACTTGGTAGGATATTTCCATGAATAGATGCATACCTCAATCTATATATCAGACCAAGAGGGACTAAGGGGGTCTATGTTTCAGCTCAATAAAATTTATCAGTGTGTTTAAATGTTATGTTTTCATTCGTTATCCGTTTTTTACCTCTGATTTTTCTCTCTTTATTTTCCATTCTACTTCTATGGCCAATGCTAATTCATATGCATTGGCATAATTTATGTAAATATTAATTGTTCCCATTTACTCAACCATTCATTGAGAGTAGTAATACTTGTCTGGCTTGATACACATGAGATTAAATGAGAACAATTGTAATTTCAGGCCAGTACAACTCAATAACTGAANGCACTTTACATGTGTTCCTTTTATTTGGCCACTTTACCCTGCCATGCTTTCACATCTCCATCTGCTCTATGAATCCTTTCACAGGAAAATAAAATATCCCAGAGCATTTGTATTTTTTCTAAATAACTGAATCAACTTACAAATGTTTGTCTATTTATGAGGTGAAGTTCTTCAAAGAGTGTCTTAGTTACTTTTCTATTACTTCAAAGGTACATCATGACCAGGGCAACTTATAAAATAAAATATTTACCATGGCAGTAGACAGGCAGGCATGGTACTGGACCAGTACTGAGAACTTACATCCTGATTCACAGGCATAAAATAGAGTGTAAGAGCTAACTAGGAATGGTGTGGGCTGTGACACACCTCCTCCAAAGCCACACCTCCTAATCCTTCCCAAACAGTTCCACCAAATCAGGACCAAACATTCAAACATATGAGCTTATGGGGACCATTCTCATTCATACTACCACAAAGACATAGTGAAATTAAAAGGGAAGTCAAAAGTAGTTATGTCAGAGTTAGATATATTGATTCAGTCATCTCTATTCTAATCCAGCCAAGAAAATAAAAACACCTAACAATTCCTTCCTCACAGAGGTTATAGACAATCCTCATGAAAAGATATTTAATATGAAATTTGGAAAAGCAAATTTTTCATTATACTGCCTTTTCTACTCATAATTTACCTTATTTAAAGAAAAATTGGATATAATTAACTACAAGGTATTCTTTATCATGAAATTGGGACTTTCTAGCAAATACAAACCCCAGTACCAGGAAAAGGTTACCCCTTTCAGTGATATTGACCACTGGAGTCACATAGACCCCCAAACATTACAGCCTTTTGCCATCACTCTTGGTTACCTTCCAGAACTTGACAGTAAGACCCTATTGCTGAAAACATCACGTATCTCAATCATAGAACATGGAAAAATCAAGCTGGTACTGACATGGAAGTTTCATCCATCCCTACTGGTTAAGAAAGAGTTAATAGGAATAANACTCGCAAAGAAATAACAAAATATTAATTTTTTTAATGTTTAAGGGAGATAGCAGGTCTCACAGTATTTTTACCAAATTAGATACTCAGTAGTGGAGGCTCTCATCATAAACTGTAGATAAATAATTGTAATAGCCAGGTTCTTAACTCTTCAAGTAAGAAAAGGTGCATATCACTGGACCCAAGTACTTACTCCTCATCCTTGGCATCATAACCACTTTCTTCACTGGCTTAATTATACTCTTCAAAGAATATTTCAATATATATGATGCTCACCAGTCTCACCTGCTGTTTACTCTTAAACTTGATCCAATATAACACAATTTACAAGGGACAAGTCACCACCTGTCACTTCCTTCTCTGGTCTTGTGAACTTTACNGAGTCAGTTATAAATTAAAATTGCCTGTCCAAATGAGTACTTGCTCAGAGGGAAATGTTTAGATCTGAATGTTCTGCTCCTCGACCCTAAATATTGAGAGTTTCATTCAGTTTCCTAGACTGCTAAAGAATTATTCATTTCTGCTAGATGTGACAGTTTGTTAAATGAGAGTGGTCCCACAGCTCTTTACTGGCTTGAGTTCATTCTCTTGTTCTTTAAAAATTGGAGGTCATTGAATAAATGCACAAGTGAAATGTGTTGCCTTTAAAACACCGAACACACACACACACACACACACACACACACACACATGCATACATGCACACATGTGCCAAGAGATAATATGTTTTCTTTTGAAGCAAGCCTGGTGAATAACTACATATTTTCCTCACTGAAGTAAAAAATTTCATATTCTCCAGGTCCTAGAAGAGCTAAGAGTCCTATATATTACAAAGATACTTACCTGTATTATCTGGCACACATTCTTTCCAACTCTTCAAAGTTTGTCTGCTTGTTTTTGCCATGTATTATCAAGATACGATAAATATAAACCAATGTGGTATCAATGAGGCACTGAAACAGCCAAATCTTCTTAAGCAGAATTTGTGACAGAAAGTTAGAAAATTATTCAGCCCCAAAGGCAAACAGTGAGGAATGTATTATTTTCCTTTCTGGGTAAGAAAAATTTGTTTCCATATATATATATGAGTATATATATATATATATATATATATATATATAATTTATTGAGCAAAGGAAGAAAACAGTCACCAAGTTAGTAACTATATAACACATTCAACTTGATGCAATAGTTTTCTGAGAAGACCTCATGAAGACAGGCAACTATCATCAAATTTAACACTCAATTAAGTCCCTGCTAATCCACCATCATTCTCCAGTTACATCCATGTCTATACTAACCTGACTGGGCATATGAGAAGAATTGTCAGAGTCCATCTTTCAAACCTTCAAGCACTGGCAGCTACAATGCCTCCACAGGTAGAGTTGAGTTTCATTTACTTTGTGGAAGAGAAAGCAAATTTTTTTTTATTTTCCCACCACCCAACTTCCAAATAAATACACAGAAACTTATCCTTAATTATGAATGCTCTGCCTTAGCTTGGCTTGTTTCTATCCAGGTTTTCTAACTTAACCCATTTCTCTTCTTCTACGCTTTGCCTCTGGGCTTTTTAATCTTTCTTTATTCTATACATCTTTCTTTCCTTATTACTCCGTGGCTGGCTGGGTGGCTGGGTGGCTGGGTGGCTGGGCCCTGGAGTCCTCCTCTCCTCCTTTTCTGGCTTCTCCCTCTTCTCCCTTTTATTGAGCCTAGATTTCTCCTCCTATTTAGTCTTTTTGCCTGGCAGCCCCACCTATCCCTCTCTCCTGCCTAGCTATTGGTCATTCAGCTCTTTATTAGACCAATCAGGTGTATTAGACAGGTATTATAACATAGTTTTACAGAGTTAAACAAATGCAACACAAAAGAATGCAACACATCTTTGCATCATTAACCAAACATTCCACAGCATAAACAAATGTAACACATATTAAACTAATACTCCACAACAGTTTCTCACTTTGCTTTTCTACCATTATGGGCTCTGTATCTGTGTTTTTCCACATACAGCAGAGCTGTGATAAATGGAGATCTTTATATTCCTTTCTTTCCCTTTTGTTCTTCTAAGTTTTATAATGTCCGATTCCTCACATCCTCCTATAAGCAAATCCCACATTGGCCCTCTTATTTGCTCTTTGAAATACAGTCATGACTTAATGGAAAAGGAAAGTTATAGCTTCAAACAAAACAAAATAGATTTTTATTGTACTTTTCACCTGCTAAATCATGTGAGGGTTTGCACCATTGCTTAACTTCTCTAAAACTCAGTTTCTTTGCTGGTAACTGGTAATGACAGTCGTTACAGTGTAGGCATCAAGAGTAATCTCAGAGTCACAAACACATACTCCTCTCTTCCCAACATGCTCCAACTCTACAACCCTTGTATCCTTCCTACTGACTTCTCAGGACAACATTTTCTATCCCTTTTCNCCATCTCACCCAAGTTGCCCTCTGATGCATACTCTCTCTTAACAACCTCCCTTCCCCTGTTATTGTTTGTCTCAGCTGTTGTTTTACTTTCTTTTGCNTTTGTATCATTAATATCAGTCCTCACATTTGTTCATTTGTGAGAGGAGGTCATGCCTATTTTTGCTTACCCTTACGTTCCCAGTATAAAAACTTGAAGTCAATTGAATGGATGAATGAATGTTACAAAGTAACAAATAGCTTAGAATTTATAATATAATAACTTCCAGATGCCTTTTGCTCACCATCTTTAATGCCCAAACATTTCTCATATATCTTCCTTATGAATTAATAAAATAAAATCTATCTAGACTAAATGCTGAAGGTTTTCTGACTTCCTCATTGGTCCATATGTCCTTTTCCCCCAGAACATCTTGATCATATATTCAAAATTTCATGTCCATGGTGTAATTTGTCATGTCCAATGCAGCATAGTTGATTCAGGAATCACAAAAGTGCCAATTCCCTCCATACACAGAGATCTAAATTATTTAGTTCAAGAATGATATCCAAATACATGTATATACATATATATATATTCCCTCCATACACAGAGACCTGAATTATTTAGTTCATGTTTATATATATAAAATACATGTTTATATATATATATATAATATCCCCAGCAACAATGATGCTACGATCAAAACTATGCACTTGTCATTTCAAAATTTTTATACTCTTTAAACCTTAAATAAGGGGCAGGTGCAAGTGATGTAGTTTCAATGCTTAGTAGCAAACCATAAAGAATTTCAGTCTTGAGAGAAACAAACAATGTTAGAGGCTAGCCTCTAGAATTCTAAAGTATGTGAGACTTCCCTGTGATCAGAAATTCTAAACTGGTACTATGATATACAAGGAAGCATCATCACTGGAAACTTTAAATACATACCAGACAATTACAGTCTAAAAATCTTTATTTTGAAGTTTGAAAGGAACATCAGAATACTCATGAGAACTGCTTTATGTTGATGACCAATTATGTTGATGACACAACCTAACCATATTGCTATAACCCCTTGAGTCAGGGCACCTTTATTGTCAGCTTTTGTGGGATTAGAACATGCTTTTACATGTTCTATCTCTGTCTTTTTAGATTACTGTTCTAAAACCATGGCCATTGATCACAATTTGAAAATAAAGATGGAAAACATAACTTAAGCAGATTTATTTGGGGTGATTGGTTTTTGTATTTTCCTATTCTCTGCTGGAAAAACTGATAAGCAGTTTATACTTTCTAGGAGTCAATTTGGCATCTCTGATCATGTAAACCTGTAGTTTAGCATTAGATACAAAATAATTTGTGTTCTTCTAGTTACTTTATAATGATTCTAGCAGTGAACACAGAAGCCAAAAGTTCTCAGTGTAATACATGCCTGACATCCTAAAACACTAAGAACAGAAATGGACCCTTCTGGACCATGAGCTACACTGTATGACTTACTTTAATTATTCATGGAAATTAGCAAATTCCTTTTCTTTAAAAGTAATTTCCAGAGTCTGGAGACATGGCTTGGTGGTTAATAGTGCTTGCTGCTGTTGAAGAGAATGTGGCTTCAGTTCCCAGTACCCACATGGTGGTTAAGAACTGTCTAGTGACAAGAAATCTGATACCTTCTACTGGCCTCCATGAGTTTTTGTATATAAATGATATACAAATCTCACACAAGCACATTTACATATACAACTAAAAATATAAATAAAAAGTAATTAAGAATAATAATTCCCAAGTTCTTTGTGAAAAGCAAATGAGATTTTCCATTTACACATTTAAACTATATTATGTGTGTATGTGTATCTTGATTTTTTAAATGTTAACATTTAGACAGATACAATTAACTCAACAAAATAAAATAAAAACAAACAAGTCAAAGATAACTCCAACTTGATTCTATAGCGATCAAGTGTCTTCTTTAATAAAATACAATTACTATTTTGATTTATGCCATTGCTGGACTAAGCCCCACTAATAATTGATGGGGGAAATTATTAAGGCAACTCCACATAGTTAATACAAGATTTATTTAGGGGTAACTTACAACCAGTAAAGGGGTTGGTTACAGGATCCAGGAGAGGTGAGGTATAGTCCAGCGGTGTTCTCTGGAGAACTCTGCTCGGTCTGTCATCCAGCATCCAGGATCACCAGGAACCAAGAAGGCCAGCACAAACAGATCTCCAGTCTTAAAGGCTCCATCTCAGCCTGCCCCAGGGGGAAGTCCTAGGTAGGCATGACAGTTACGGGAAGCCTCACTAGGGGGTTGTGCTTCCAGATCAATGCTGGAACTGCTGCCCACTACAGACAATAATTCAATTATCATCTCTATATAGGTTTGCACAATTGAATATGGTAATGTATATAGTGGAAATGNATATTCTAAACAATTAATTTTTATTAGTAGCAGTTACCTTTGATAATAAAAAACTCTACACATTTAGTGTTGCATATCATCAGTAACTTGCCTGATGATATGAGGAAAGGGACCTGAAAGCATTTACCAGCCTCATGTTGCTAAGTACCCTTTATTGTGTGCTCTTTGTAAACTTCACTTGCAATTCTACCTGTTTGTTTGTGTATTTGTTGTGTGTAATAAGGTCTGAGTATGTAACCCTAGCAGGCCTAGAATTTTCTATGTGAACCACCTGGCCTTGAACTTGCAGTGATCCTTCTGAATCTGTCTCCACACCCTCACGTTCTGGCTGGNAGTACAGGACTAAACTACCATTCTACCTTTAGATTATTTCTCTGTTCACCTTATTTACTTAAAAAGACTTAAGATGTTAACATAAACTGACCTGTTGAGCACTGAAAAACTTCCTTTTTGTTCCCAGTTTCAGTTTATCTCTGTTTGAGTGATTTTTTGGAAGAGCTGTTATGATGTTCAAATGCCAATGGCACTTTCATCAGATGGTCCATTAGTCAGTTTCCACAATGTGGCACTCTGGACATGCTCTACACAGCTGTCATTTAGCATTCTCACCCATGAAAAGGAAAGTTAAAGGAGGATGAAAACTTGCTATTTTTCTGTTTCAAAAATAAAACAAGGCCAGGAAAACTGTCATTGGATCACTTTGCTCAGAAAAGCATTGGCTGGCATCCAAAAAATGAATTGAATTGTAAGTGGGAAACATACTCATCGATTTTAGGAGAACAAGAAAGACTAGCCGGGGACAAAACATGATAGAACTTGAAAATGAGGTAGGACACTAACTACAAATGAGCCTGCAAGAGCTCACACTGGCATCTATCTGTAAACACAGAAGTAATTTACCATTGGATTCTACTGTGTAATGCCTAGCTAATGACCACTTGTCTTACAGTATCTAACTCTGGCACCTAATCCCTATAAGAGTTGTTTCCTATTTTGAATTATAGATAAATGCCTAAGAAAATGTTATCAGCTATAGTGGCAATAGCCAAAGGAGCTCACACAGGTTGGCTTTGTTTTCAGGAACTCAATTCATGTTTCTTTAGAGCTGAGTGGATATCTTGATCTAACTCATGTGTTCAAATGGGAGATGAGAATGTCGCTGAACAATCGCATCAGTTTTTGCTAGAAGTCTGTGATTTGACAAGGTAATGCCAGAAATAACAGTGCTGTTGTAAGCATTTATCCTGAACAGTAATGCTTAATAGACTGAAAAGGACATTGTGTAATTCAATAAGTAGTGGGATTCCTGTGACTAAGAAAGGGTTAATGACAGTCTTAAGCTGTCCTTTCCTCCCATTATCTCCCTGATCAGCTGTTCATAGGTGGAAAGCTCTTCAGAGTGAGTTTCCTATTGAGAATGTATTCACATTTATATTTCCTTGAGTAAGTTCCTATCCTGACACAGAGAGCATCAAGCATCCTATTTGGGTAGACATAAATGTCTTTTAAAAGGAAAAAGTGGTCAGGGATTCTAAGGGCAATTGGAAGTGTAAAAGCACAATAAATTGTAACTTGAAAATAAAAAAAGCAATTTATATAAGTACAAAAGGAATTTTCCCCCAAAGCATGAAAAGTACCTCTACCAAAGTGGTTTGTTTTTAATTATTAGTTGAGAATGTTAAACAAACTATGCTATAATGCTAACATTCTTGCAGGAAATTTCATAGCTCTAATGGAAAGTCATAAGAACGTTATGGACAGGAAAGCATACATAAATATAAAGAAACAATCAAATTTTATGAGGATAGGACATATCATTTCATTAAAAAGTAAACAAAAAATAATAGGGATTCAGCAAATTGGGAATAGTTCTTCAAACTTATTTTTATAAATATTAGGCAATAAAAATGATATTCTATGGATAAAAACAAACTCATGCCATTTAGTGTTGGCCAACACTACAAAATAAATTTGACATGTTCATTAGGATCACCCTAGTTCAGTTCTGGAAACAAGTAATATTATATGGACTCTACATAGAATATTAACTCAAAGTCGGGGAGTCAANGGGGTTTATGTTCTAGAGAAGGAATCAGCAAGCATATTTTAATGACAGACATTTCTTTCAAAGAAAAATGAGGCAAGGTAGCAGAAAGGAGTTGTGGGGCTCTGTTTTCATTGGAAAATTGGAATTGCTCTCTGAAGAAGTGGCATTTGCACAGAAGACTAAGCAGAATGGGACAACTTAAAAGCCTATATACTGTGACATGGCAGAAATAGCAAGGATAGGCCTGGAACACTGTTGGGAGCAGGGGAAAGGACAGAGAGGAAAAATTGAGTTCAGAGAGATTTATGATGCAGGAGGAAATTACTAAAAAGTGTTATTCTACTGGTAGCATTTTCTCCAGTTTTCCCTGAGCATGCAAGGTGCACTTAAAACATGAAAGACTTACATACAAGTCTGAAATGTAAAACTAAAGAACTACCTTCAGCATAGGCAAGAGTGAGCCCCCAGAGTTCCAATGACCGCCAAAAGATCTAAATGACAGTTTTGTCTCTTCCTCAGCAAAGAACCACATTCAGTGGAATCAGTTCTCAAAACACTGAGTGAGGAAGAACTATGTAAATGGGAGAAGCGACGGCACTGCAATAAATTGTTCCTGTTAGCAGTTACAGTAACTGCCCTAGGAAAACAGAAAGCATGGAGTCACCAGGTAGTCAGATGCAAACGACAGGAAACAAAAGAAAATCTAGTTTATGTGATGGCTAATGTTACATTTTAATTTTAAATAGCATGCTTAATAGATATATAAAACAAAACATCTCTGACTCTAAGCCACACTTGCCCAAGGACAGATAACTTCCTGGAATGCTGGGAGCTGTTGTTCATGTAAGATAACAAAACATGTTTTTGCTTCAGTAAATAAGCTTGGTTGCCCTGAGTGCACAGGATGTGCACTTGATTACACATAGTCAGGAAGTAGGTCAAAATATGTGCTTGCCTCTGACTGCATGAAGGCAGGAAGTACATAGCCTTGTGAGTTTTGCCTCGAAAAGCCCCTGACTAACATAATTCAGTGCCATAGTCTGAGCGTGAGTCTCAAATATGGACCTGGTCAGTATTGATGGCCCTGGCCAGTATCTAATAGAACCTCGTATTTGTTAAAATTTATTCATAGTCAGACCGGTGAATCTCTGAATGACCCCAGACTCATAACAGTTTGCTTTATGGTGCTAATCACTACAAATAATCACAAGCTTTTCGGATTTACTGGCAAAATGCTTCCACACTGTACTCAGAATATTGCTTAAACTCATTAGACTTGGCATAAAAATTTTCCAAAAATATTAAATTTCTGAACATCAAAGCTACACATTCCCTGGGTGGTGGCTGCTCACACCTTTAATCTCAGCACTCTGAAGGCAGAGGCAAGGGAATCTCTGAATTGTAGGCCAACCTAGTGTACAGAGCAAGTTCCAGAACAGCCAGGGCTATATAGAGAAACCCTGTCTTGGGGCAAAACAAAACAAACAAAAAATACTACATTTTTGTTATCTTCTGCTTAATATAGGCAATAACCAAGAACTATACATGCTTGACAAATGGCTCAGAAATCTTTGAAGAATAATGAAAATATTTTACAAACTTTCTATATGATTTTACAAGATACACAGTTGCAAGGAATCTGATTATTGCCCTAATAGTAATCAGTCTTTAAAAAAAAATTACTTTCTAACACTAAACATAATCAAATGCCAGACTCTCCTTTGCTGTGATTAATGCTATAAAGTAAGTTATCCTGTCTTTCATTTTCTGTAGTTCACATTACGAATTATACGGTAACTGTTCTGGTTTCCTTTCTGTTGCTGTGATAAAAAACACTACACAGAAACAATTTGGGAGGAAAGGGTTTATTACATCATTCAGGTTCAAGTCTATCATCAACTGAAGTCAGAGTAGGAGCTCAAGGCAGTTCCTTCCTGGAAGAAGGAACTGAAGTCGAACCATAGAGGAGGCTGCTCAGTGGCATGAATGCTGTATACTTTCTTAGAAAAAAAATAATATAGCCATTAATAGTGCAGAACAACTAATATAAAGCGTTGTACTCATAATCTATGAGTAGCATTCTCTCTATCTTTTACATAACAATTCCAAAGTGTACATATATTTACTTATGCAAAGAGAGATGAGAGAGAGACAGAAAGAAAGAAAGACAGAGAGAACTTGAAATGCTGAAGAGGCTGCCAAAGGTGAAGCAGCTTTGAAACATCCCAAAGCAAACACTTCAAAGAAAGTAGACGTTTTCCCTGGAACACTGCTTCCTTGGCATGTTATCAGCAAACAAAAAGAAACCCAATGTTATCACTTGTGACAGAGCACACACCATGATGAAGAGAAAGGAGTTGGGAGTGAATGAAGAGATGATCCTGAAAGCCTCAATTTACAGCTTGTTGGAGGGCTGTCGCAGCCCTGCCACATTCTTCCCTGCAACAACCCTTTGTTGCCAGTCCAGAGAAAGGAGCGCTTTTAGCATGACTAAATGCCGAGTGAATGAAAGGAAAACAGGAAATTTCATTAAATGCTGCCAACAGCTTCAACTCGTTGTGAATATACCCATATAGCAACCAATCATCCAATAATGGCATAATGATTCTGATAACACAGCTAAATATATATATGGAAGCCGTTGGGGCTTGGCACACAACGAATCTGTTGGATGGAGACATTTAGCAACATTTAGTTTTCATTTTATTAATACTTTATGAAATTTGACTAAGCGAAATAGATTGACACTGGAAGAACCTGAACAGGAAATTGAGTAATAGTAAAAAGTATTTGAATTAGCCATCATCTTTTTTTTTTCAATCTATAAACTGCACCTCCTATATTTACTTCCTGCTACTGTTAATAGACTATGCTTTTCCTGATGTCCCTAACTTACCCAGATCTATCATTTTGACTCCTACAAATGTGTTTATCACAGGCTTCTTACTTGGCTGCCTCTCCCGCTAAATACAACCTAACAGCTTTATACCCGTTGTTGAATGTGGTATCGTCTTAAGTTGGCTGCATCAACCAATCTTAGACCCTTTCTGCTGCCCTTCCCACCATGCCGTGCTCAAACATTTGCTTTTCCTTTTTCTCTTTTCAATTTCTCAGAAAGATATTTCACAAGGGAATTTTAANACCGTAAAAAGAAGCACAAATAACACCAACTACAAACAGGAACAACTGACGTTAGCGATTCAGCTGAGTGGTGACTGTCCTGTCTTATTAGTGCCAGGGAGTGCTAGAAGAGGACACAAAAATTTCAGTTTTTAGTCCTGTACAAGTAGATACAAAGTTTACAAACACACTTGAACACAGAGTAGGGAGGAGGTCGGCAGCATCATTAGGATTAAAGTTTGTCAGATGAAAGAAGATGTAGGGTGGGGAATACATTGGTGGAGAGCCCTCTCCGCAGAAAAAGCATTGGATTGAAACTATGGTTAGAGGCCAGTAAGTAAACAACTGACACAAGGATTCTTCCTTTCTCTAAATCTATCAATACCAAGTAATTCAGCAGTGAGCAGTAGAGCCCTGACCCCTTCTCCTAGCTGCAACCCAGAGCTCATAAGATAGAGAGATAGGGGGAGCCTAAGAACTCCCTGGCTAGTCAGTGTAGTCAAAATGGTGATTTTTGGGTTCACTGAGATACCCTGTCTCATAATAAAGATGAAAGTGGTAGAGGAAGATACCCAACAATGACATCTGACCCTCCATATATGTATGCATAAGCAAATGTACCCATATGCACACACACACACACACACACTACATATATATACTATATATATACATGCATATATACATATGCATATATATTAAAACAATAAAAATAATTTTTTTCAGTCTTTAAAAGAAGGAAATTTGGATATGTACTAAATTGATAAATCTTGAAGACATAATTGTAAAATAATCCAATCACAACACAACAAAACCAGGATACCATTTCTATACATACACAGTACAATTAAATTCATAGATGGAAAGAAAAATGATGCTTTCCCAGAGCTTGGCAGAGGACAGGTGAGGAGTTCATATTTATAGGACCAAATTCCAGTTTTTACAAGGTGAAGAGCCCTGTGGCTAGATGGTGGTAAGAGTAGTACAAAAAAATAAATAAATAAAAGATTACTTTTGTGTCCACGGTCATGCAGTAATGGGGGACAGACCACCAAAGTCTATTAAACCAGAAACAAAGTTTATTCCAAAAAAAAAAAAAAAAGAAAGAAAGAAGAAAAAAATATCATCGTGGGGCACAAAACTTATCAGCTAGCTGAGACCACAGCCAGAGTTGGATTTTGAGGCTGTGGCCNTGGAGGCAGGTTCTGTGCCCCCTTTTTATAGTAAAAAGAAGAGCATTAGGCACGGGGTGCATGCTAGNAGTCAAGTAGAAACATCTATTAAAAGTTAACTTTGGGCCAGACAGTTTTTGGCTATAAGGGGCAAGGGTGTTAAAAGTTAATCCCTGACCATTGACACAGGAGCTGGCNATAAGCTGAGAGCCATTGTTAGAAGTCAACCTTTAGAGCTGATGACTGTCAGCTTTTATTTATTTTTTTAGGTTCATAATTTTATATTTCTATATTCCTGGACCCTTCAATTACTCCAACCCAGGCCTGAATTAAACATTTAAAATTCATTATTATGTTAAACTTTATTACATGTGTTTAATTCCAGTTGTTAAAAATATTTGAATGTATGTTTCCCTCTTAAGATTTAGCCTCAGGGCGTCGTCATAGAAAAGACATAGATATAGCCATGAAAAGATTTTCTTTATTTCATCAGTTATAGTTGGCCAATTTGAGAAATAACCAAAATACTTCCCAATAGGAAACTGATTAAACATAGAGTTGCCCATTCACACAGTGGAATGCTANCTATCTATTGACTAAAGGTATTTGCACAGGTGTTTGTTAACACAAAAAGGGCATGAGAAAACAAAACGACATATTTCAAAGCACTATTATAGGAAGAAAGTTTATTTTGTGAGTTTAGAAAAATTTGTGGGCAAACATCTCCCACATAAACATATATAGCTGCAAGACATACATCANAAAGTAAAACTAGAGGTAAATTCTTTGAATTACAAATGTAATATGGGTTACAAATGAATTTTCACTTTTATTATATTTCTTTAACTGTGAGTATAGTTCATTTAAATATTTACAAAATATAAAGTTTGTTTCATCTCTAAAAATCATTACCATTGGAAGTCTCATTTATAAAAGAGTGAGGATCTTGAAGGCTTGAAAGGTTATCTGAAGCAAGACTCTAAGAACGCTACTGGCTACTTTCTGGTGATGCTCTAGGTTGGAACCAGAACCCTAACTCTTGAGTTTTACTAGAGATGTGCTGCTGAGTTTGTAATATGTGTTTGCTTTAAGCATTCGGTCAGGCAGTATTCTTCCAAAAATCACGCCCTTGGCACTAAGAGAAAATGACTACCATTGTGTTGTTCATAGGTAATTCACACACTCATGCCCCTAGGGAAAATGACGGTGGGCACGCTTTCTTCTGCTCCTTGTAAATGTGCTTCCTGTAGGACTGCTCCTTACCCATCTTTCCCTTTCTGAGTCCAAGAACTGCTGGCACAGATTGTCTCCTATGGTGCAAACCCAATTGACATTCGATTCACCTGCTGGCTGCTTCCCAACCCTCTCTAGACAAGTGCGGCTCATTGAAAGGAAAACTTCAGTGTTTGTTTTTTGGTTTTGTTTTGTTTTTTCTGGTTGTTTATCAGCTGTTTTCAAGCAGTTGAAATGATCTTGGCAATGCTATTCAAAGGAATCTCTTCCTCTCTTCCCTTCACGACTGTCTTTGAAATGCCACCTCCAGTCCTTGTTGATGTTTATTTATGTTTCAGNCCGGTGGCTGTAAGACCTAAGGAAGTAATCAAACCAAAATTATGATGTTCGGTGTGAAACCAAACAAAGCACTGGACAAAAATCAATGGAGAAATAAGGAAGAAAGAAACAAATGTTTAAGCACAATTAAAATACAGAGTTTACTGTTTCAAAGCAGACCTAGAGAAACTGCTCAGCAGGGCACCAGCGAAGCTCAACTTGTCTTCACAGCGCCTGCTCTGGGATGTAGCCTNTGTGTTCTTGACTAACAATAGCGCTAGATTGGGGGAATTTTNATTTACAAAGAAACTAATTTTCTGTCTCAAACTCTAAGTTCCTGGAGACNTGAAGAGTTGAAGAAACCTATTTTGTTGAGTAAGCTGTAGGAAGGTAACTTAGCTGAGGACTGAACTCCGTGGTGTAGCCAAGAAATTTGTTCCCAGACGGCTGAAAAGCAGGGAAATAGTATTAGCTCAGAAACCTCCTAGCATCAAATAGAAAAAGATCCATAGACAAACATGTCAGAGAGGAAGGAATACCTAGTGACACTGGTGAGCCTTGGGATTTTTTAAGAAGAGTGATGTCACATATTCAAATTCAGCTGTGCTACTAGCTTCCCTATGTAGTACTTCTGTTCCCAGCACATCTGTCAGATGCNGTANCCTTATGTGAAGAAGGGTCTGAGGGAGGGAAAGAAGGGGTGTCCAGGGCAGGAAACTTCCTGAAGATACAGCAGGGATAGCAGCCATAAAGACACAGTGGAGAAGAGAGATGTGGGATGGGCCAGCTCAGAAGTAGAAATGATTCAATGCCACCTCCTTAAAACCCACCAAGAGGCAAGTTTATCGACGACAGAAACAGACTAGACCCGGCACTAGTGAACAGAGATATCTGGCTGGTGACCATGAGTCCTAGGACTCTAACAATTGCCTTTGTCCCATAGTCTGCATTCTCCAAGCTAGATATTACTGANGTTCTGTTTGGAGAGGAGAAAAACCTGAGCCNTGATGAAAGAAGACCCCATACAAGGTCACATATCAAATAACTGGAAATGGGGAAATAGGAGCCAGCTGGGTTTGACTCAGCTCCACATCTGTCCAAAAGATGACTCTACCTATTTGCAAACCCACCAAATACTCAGGAACCCTTTATTCCTGGCCTAGNTTCATTTGGAACTTACTAATGGCCTGCTATATCCAGAGTTGAGCCATCACGACACTTTGTCATAGCAAATGAAAATTACCTCATGTGCCTGCCTGCTANCTAATGGCCAGTTTGGGAACTTCGTGGGTATAGCATCCTGTTTCTTTTCAGTCCATATCTCCTCTCCAGCTATTTTCTCCACCAACAATCTTTATTCTTATTTAGTGAACAAAAAAAATGAGTGCATAAAGAAAAGCCTGGCCTTGCCATTTTTAAAATGAATATCCATATGTAATCTTCTTCTCTATCAGCTCTAAAAGGGATTTCACATTGAATATAGCTGATAAAGTTCAATTTAAAAGAGGCTTTTCCGGACTTAAAAATTAATACGAATAATCCACATTCTCATAGAAAAATTGGAAATAACAGATAAGCAAAGAGAAAAAAGCCTGAAACTACTCATAATCCCAGCACCTTGAGATAAATAGTATTAATGTTTTGACATGGAGAATTCCTGGCTGTAGATAATGTGTCATGAGCTGATCTTTTCAAAACTTAGGCATGGGGCCAATGAGATGACCCAGTGAGTAAA
>LZPO01028188.1:0-12380 GCA_001675575.1 Neotoma lepida | reverse complement strand
GGGGCACAGGGTTGTGGCCCTGGGCCTAGAACTGAGAGGCTGGGGTGTTCCGCTAAGGGGATACTCACCTCTTGGTCCCAATCAGCACTGGCAGGCTCTGTCTCCCAGGAGAGTGCGGTATTGTGCCTTAAAAGAGCCGAATTCAATATGGTCTGAGGAGATCAACATTAACCTTGTCCTCTGAAAATCTTCTATAAGAAATTATTATTTTCTTTCCATCTTTCCCCACATTTGGGGAAGTTATAAAGCCTTTTGATGTCTGACCAAACTGATGAATTTCATGCAGGTGATTTTAAAAGAGATTAACCACCAATCAACTCCAGATTATTGCGCTTGCCACTGGCATAAAAGTGAGACAGTGAAATATATTTCGAAATATAAACATCTGTATATGAAAATACAAATACCTGTTTTCATCTGTATTTTAGCCTAACNCCATTACACAAATGAGTCAGTAAGGACCATTATAACACGTACAGTTTTGCAATGCAGCTGACTTAATTTTTCTGTAGATATGTACTTCATAGCAAATGATTTCCTCATTTGGAACAGTTCTTGAAAAAGGAATGACCACCATTTAAGATTTATTTTTAATGCTCAGATTCACATTTCCTAGTCCCCTATTTTATTTATTCTCTGTTGGACCTGTAGGCACCANATTAATCATAAATAGGCAACAGTATCAATATTTAAAACGTCTCCCAGCTCAGCTTAAAGATGTATTTTAGATGTGTATAAGAGACAGGTAGGCACCACATTAATCATAAATAGGCAACAGTATCAATATTTAAAACGTCTCCCAGCTCAGCTTAAAGATGTATTTTCAAGGACATCTATAGTGTTTCAACACCTGACATCTATTGTAATGTTCTGTCAAGTGCTTTATCTGGTACTAATAGTTGAATATTATTATTATGATTACTTTACAGACCATGAACTGAGGTCCATGCAAAGTAAATGCTGTGATCAAAAAATACACAACTAAATAACAAAGTCTAGATTTAATTGTTCTTTAAATGTGTTATTTTAAAATTAACCCTCTGGGTAATAAGTTCTGGAAATCTATTGAATAGCACGGTAATGATAGTCAAAAATACTTAGGAATTGCTGAAAGTAGATCTTAATTTTTTCTTAACCATGAGCAATTTATATTTGAAATGATTAATTAAATAAGTTAAATACTACTGTGTTGCAATATGTTAGATTTATTTAATTATTTCATAACATGTCAGTATATCAAAACAAAACATCACATTTATGAGGGTCATAAATACATAAATAACATTTATCCAACTGTCCCTTAAAGTTAGTGGGAGTGGGAGTCATTCATTTAAGCACTGTAAACTTCCTCTTCTTTTAATTAAGATTTCTTGAGAATTTCATACATGAATTCTGTATTTGCATCATTCCCACCCTTCCATTTCCCCATTCCAGTGCTTCCCAGGCCCCCTCACTCCCTCTCAAATTCATGGCTTCTTTTTCTTTAATTATTTTATATATGTGTGTATATATGTGTGTGTATTGCGCTTGTATATATATGTGTGTATTGCGCTTGCCACTGGCATAAAAGTGAGAAATATATATATACACACATATATATGTATATATAACCTGCTGAGTCCATTTATCATTATGTGTGTGTGTGTGTGTGTGTGTGTGTGTGTTTAGGGCTGCCAAATTGGAACTGATGAAGCCACAGATGCTCTGAGAATGAAGGTGGTGAAAAATCACTGGATTTTTGTTGTTGTTTGTTTTTGCTCTTTTGGGGAACCCACCACCCAGCTCCCAAATAAATCACACATGGAAGCTTATTATTACTTATAAAAGCCTGGCCTTAGCTTGGCCTATTTCTAGCCAGCTTTTCTTAACTTTAAATTACCCGGCTATCTTTTGCTTGTGGGCTTTTACCTTTCTCTCACTTCTATATATCTTACTTTCACTTTTACTCCATGGCTGGCTGGGTGGCTGGGTGGCTGGTCCCTAGCACCCTTCTCTCCTTGTTCTTGCTCCTTCTTCTTTTCCTCCCAGATCTCTCCTTCTATTTATTCTCTCTGCCTGCCAGCCTCACCTAGCCTTTCTCCTGCCTTGCTATTGGCCGTCCAGCTCTTTATTAGAGCAATCAGGTGTTTTAAACAGGCACAGTAACACAGCTTCACAGATTAAACAAATGCAACATGAAAGAATGCAACACATTTTTGCATCATTAAACAAATATTACAGAGCATAAACAAATGTAACACANCTTAAAATAATATTCTACAACAGACTTTCTATGTGCAGCATGGTGACTTCGAGAAACAGAGTTTTTCCTACAAAATTACCAAAGTGCCTATTTATTTGTACATTGCACCTTGGGATATCTAACTTTCAACCAGAACATGTGGCTTCAAAGAAAATTTCTCACTAGTGATATTATTAATGTTATTCATAGTTTATTATTATTTTCACTTTTGTTAGAAGAACATTTTATTCAAGCATNTAATTGGTATTAATTAAAAATGAGATGGGATTAAAACAATTAATTTTAACTTCATCAATAAATTGGTATAAATGAAGCTATATTTTAGAATTTGAGTTCAATACCTTTTCTATAAAATGTCTTAAAGCATAAATATAGACAATATAGTCTTAACCATATACAATGGAATTTTACAGAAATGTCTATTGTTCCTGATCATGCCTCCTTCTTCTACTACTGCTCAAGTTTTGNTGCTCTCTTCAGTGAAGCTCAACTACTATGGGCCAGCTGAATGTTGAATATTTGTATGTTAGTGTACACAGTGCATCTTTAACTGATCTTNTTCTGTTTGCTTTGTGGCCTTTTTCTTCCTGCCATCGTCTTCCCACTAATTACATAGTCCTCTGAACAGTATTCCTGTCATACTAGACATAAGTTTCATGTTCCAGGCATGTTCAACACATAGCCACTAGTGGCCAAGGTTAGCTGTTTAGAATGACGTTAGAAATGATATTGGACACTGACAATTTTTGAAGCTGTTTCCTGTGCTGCTAAGGTTCTGTTAGGAAACATGTTGCCTGCACATTTATCCTTACATGTTTTCCTATAACAGTTGTAGCAGTTCTCATTTTAAATTAAGGTCTTTGACTCAGTTTGAGTTAATTTTTGTTAGAGTGAAAGATATGGATCTATTTTCATTATTTCAAATCGAAAATCGATATCCACTTTGCTAGTNCCATATGTTGAAAAATCTTTCTTTTCCAATGTATGTTTTTGATGCCTTTGTCAAAAGTTAGGTGCCCAAAGCTNTGTTGGTTTATTGCTGGGTCTCTATTATGTTGCATTTGTCTATATGTCTATTTTTATGCTGTTTTTATCCATGTTGACTTTATCACTATGGCTCTGTAGTATTGATTGAGGTCACATATTGTGATATCTGTAGCTATGTTCTTCCTGATTAGGTTTTCTCTGGCTACCAGTGGTCTCTTGCATTTCTGTATGAATTTTAGGATTTTTTCTGATTCTTCAATGTTATTCTTGAGACAAGGTTTCCCAGTGGAAATTGCCAGATTTCACTGGCTAGTCTGTAAGTCCCAGGGGTTCTCCTGTCTCTACTTCCACAGTGAAAGTGTGTTTACTTTGCTCTTGACTATGCATGACAGACTCACTAGGAATGATAGGTTCAAATACATTTCCCTTCAGTTTTTATATTTTCTCATTTTCTACCTCCATTTATGTCTGTTTCTCATTCCACTGCTGTCTGCTTTTTCAAAAGTACATTTCATTATGGCATTTGCATAATAATTTGTTTGTGTTGATCTTCCTCCCTCCTCTGCTCCCCAATGTCCCAGGCCCCTTATACCTTTCAACTCCCTCCATCTCCTTCTTCAAAACTTCTTTGTCCTCTTTCATGGTTCTCTCTACAGTCTGGGACCTATAGCCACACATACACTCACATATATAAAAACTCAAAACTCGGATTTGCATATGAGAAAGAATATGTTGTATTTGCCCTTTTGATTTTCTCATTTAATAATGTAATTTAAAGAATTGTCCTTTTTCTGCAAACTTCAAAAATTCATTTTTCTCTATAGCTGAATAAAATTCCATTATGTGTATGTACCACATTTCCTTGTCCATTAGTCAATTGATGAAGATCTAGACTGATTCTATTCCCTTGTCATATGAATAGAACAGCAGTAATCACAGATATGCAAACACCTCTGTGGTAGAGTATAGATTCCTGTGAGTATATGCCCAGAATTGGTATATTGGGTCTTATGGTAGTTCTACTTCTAGTTCTTTTAGAAACCTTCAGTCAATTTCCATAGAACTTGTACCAGTTTATACTGCCACCAGCAGTGAACAAAGGTCCCTGTTTCCCCATATCCTCAATAGCATTTGATTTTTTAAAGATAGCCATCCAACTTGGGTATTGCTGTTCATGTTTTTCTTTTTTATGGAAGTTTTAACCATCTTCTGCTTTATCCTATATGTTCTGAAATATGGTTGACATTTGCCTAACTCTGTGTTAGTGTTGTTCCCTTAATCATTCCTACAGCTCAACAAATCCTTCCAGGCTGTTCACTAGAGTAAAAATCTATCCTGTGTTCTTCAGTTGATGCCGTATGTCTGTTTACTGTGTCTCTTCTACATCTCCTAACTGATTGATATTGGAGCTCCCTGACCTATCATATACACTTCAATTTTGGGTATTTTCATGCTTTATTAACTACAAATTATGCTCTACCTCTGTACATCTCAACTTGGATGTGCATGCAAGTCACCTGGGCACCTTAAGCAAACAGAGGGTTCTGGTTCAGTATTATATACAATGTGGCCTCAAATTTCACTGACAACACATTTCCTGGGATGCCAGTGCTTCAGGTGATAGAGCTACTTTGGATAGCATGTATCTATGTACTAGAGGTACAATAAAATTTTCTGCACTCAGACAATATGCAGATCTTCCTCTACTACTCACTAGCCACTGGCCTTGGGAAAACTGACCTAACCTATTCGAGAACCAGCTTTCTCCCCTGTACAAACTAAAACTTTTCAGCCCCATAGATCTGGCTTCCTGCAATGATTAGGTGTGATTTTTAGCCTGCACAAACCATAGGAGGCATGAAGCAAAAAAGGATAACCCTGGGCATCTGCAGTCAGGGTTAAGCTTTAATGATACAGGGCAGAAAGTGTGCTGCCACTCACATCTCCATAAATAAGGAGGGCTCTGTTCCCAACTTCAATCTCAACCATAGTGTTACTTTTTGACTTGAAGGGATTATAACAAAGTGTCTACACCTGTCTCATCCCTGCATGCCAGCACACCCCGCCTGCAGAACAGGAACAANCATACCCCATTTCAATAAAGAACCACCTGTGGTGTCAGCCACGGGATAGAAAATAAGTAAATCATGCTGATTGTGTAGTATGTTAAATGAGTCAATGACTGTTAAAAATAATTCATAAAGGCAGTTTTTATAGTAGAAATCATAAAAAGTCATGAACAGAGAGCAAATATAAGACCCTGGTACTTGGATAGAGAGTTTATTGCACTAAAATCATTTGTCATAGTAGCTTTGAACAGATGGAGGAGGTAGGGAAGGAAGGAAGGAAGGAAGGAAGGAAGGAAGGAAGGAAGGAAGGAAGGAAGGAAGGAAGTATTGATTCAGTAGTTCTTTCTTGCCATGCACTAATCAAATACTAACATGTAATGTGGGTTCCAACAAGATTGAACCCAGAGCTTCCCACCTGCAAGATAACAGTTCAGAAGAGATCAATTCATCAAAAAGAATACATGGCTAGCTTTCTCTTATACAATTCAGGATCCAAACTAAGGAAATGATTCCTCCCACTTTTAGTCTTGGTCTTCTCATATCAATTAACAAAATCAAGACAATCCCCAGAGACATGCTCACAGTCCAACATAATTTAATAAACCCTCATTGTGACTCTCTTCCCATATGAATCTAGATTGTATCAAGCTGAAAATTAAAGCTAACCATTACATCAAGTAAACATTTCAGATTTTATTNTTTAGTTTGAGAAGTAAGCTCTCTATAATTTTTTGAAAAGTTAATGATGATATACATCAATGAAAAATAAGTATCTATATAAAGTAGGATAGATAGCTGAGAAACCCAAATAAGCTTTGTGAGCTTCATAACAGGGCTCTAGCCCAGTCCTGCTTTGTGATATTTCTACTTCTGTCAAACATCACAGGCAAACAAAAGAGGCTTCTACTGAGCATGTTCATCCAAAACCAGTGATTTTTAACAGCAGGATCAACAGTAGGAAAAGATCAGAATTTTGAACAATGTAGAAACAGTTAAAAAGGGACTAATAGTTAGACTAGCTATTATGTGCTACAGTCTTTTTGCAGAAGGCAGGGGATGAAGTTGAGACAGGGTCTTTTACTTTATCCCAGGCTAGTCTGAAGCTCACTGTGTATTCCAGGCTGGCCTCAAACTCACAGCAATCCTCTTACCTCATCCTCCCAAGTGCTGGTTTCATAGACATGCATCTCAAAATGTGATCAAATAATTCAGTGCATAGCCCAGAGCTAGGATAGAGCATTGTATCAGTCAGATATTGATGTATATAGTAAAGAATCCCAACCTTCCATGGCATGAAAGCTCTAAGTCAGCCTTTATTCCCAAATTCATATTTCTAGTGTCATCTGGGTGATAGCTTCAAGTGGCAGGTGTGTAAGTGAGCTGAGAAAGCTCTGATCTATATCTGTCTTTTCCTAGGACCAGCAAGTTCCCCAAGATATGCTCTGCTCATGGCAATGACAGAAGTACCAACATAAAGGTACATATCAAATACTTGACTATATTTTATCTAATAACAGTGACCAAAGTAAATGACATGCCAGGCTCAGCATCAATGGTGATGAGAAATAAAAAGGGGAAACGAAACCTTACTGGACAACTACACAATCTATTACTGTCTTCAATATTCATTCTATTTATCCTCTTTCTTCGCATATTCATCCCCATATCAAAAGTCTCTTCTAATTATAATCTCAAGTCTATGATCTTGTGATCTACACTAGATCTGTATGTGGTTTGGATTAACCAAAGACCTCTTTTGAAAGAAAATAATAGTCATCTGACCAACATAAACTGAAATTTATGGTTGAGATCATAACTGTCACTTAAATGCTTATGCACTGGTCCCAGATGATGGTGCTGTTGGAAAGTGGTGAATCAGATGGTTGGAAGTGTGCCCTTGAAGGGGACATTGGGATCCAGACTCTGTCTCCTTTCTCTTTGCTGCCTGGTACCTTGAAATGAACATCTTTGCTTTATTGTGTGCTTTTTACCACAGTGTTCTTCCCTTTTCTACTCTCATTGACATGTAGTTTAGTGTTTCAGATATTCTTGGTTTCTTTNAGAAACCAAAGACAGCTAGGTGTGGTGGTGCATGCCTCTAATTCCAGCACGTGGGAGGCAGAGGCAGGCAGAACTCTGTGAATTCAAGGCCAGCCTAGTTTTCAGAGTGAGTTCCAGGACAGNCAGGGCTACACAGACAAACCTTGTCTCAAAAAAGCATCCCCCAGCAAAAAAGAAAGAAACTAAGGACAATCTTAAATTTCTGATTGCTATGGAATAATCCTTTTGTACACTGTGAAGATTTGTCACCGTGATTGGTTTAATAAAGAACCTGATTGGCCAATAGCTGAACAGGATAAAGTTAGGCAGGAAAGCCAAATTGACAATGCTGGGAAGGAGAACGGCAAAGTCAGAAGTCACCAGCCAGACACAGAGGGAGCAGGAGATGAACATGCCATGCTAATAAAGGTACCACCCCATGGCAGGGCATAAATAAGGAATATGGGTTAACTTAAAATGTATGACCTAGTTAGTAACAAGCCTGAGATGTTGGCCAGGCATTTATAATTCATATTAAGCCTCTGTGTCGGTTATTTGGGACTGGAGGCTGGGACTGGGAAGAAAACGTCCGCCNTCCCTCCATCTCCNGAGTACTAGGATTACAGACATGCACCACCGTATTATATTTTATGTCATACTAGAGCTAAGACCCAGGACTTTGTATGTGCTAAAATAGTATCTTCCTAACTGATAAGTACTTTTTAAAAATATATTTATTAAACTGATCCAGCTTTCTCTCGATGGTTAAAGCTATCCCTGGGATCACTCTCACAAAGACTGTATTGAAAAGAGATGGATGAAAATTAAACCTAAAGTAGCAAACAGGCAATTTACCAAACGACAGCCACAGAGACTCAGCAAGGGGAGGAGAATTAATGATCGTGTATAAGCAAGGCAGCTAGCCTTGCTGCTGTCCTCCCCAATGCAGTAAGAGAAACTCAATAAAGATCTTCAAAAAAAATTCATGGGCCAAATCACTGCAACACAGGGAACATTATTCATGAATAAGAACAACCACCAGTGCTTATACCTGGGACCTTGGTGTGAAGAGAGCAATTACCAGACACTCAATTAAAAAATCTGAAGGAAATGAATGTTCAAGATAAATGTCATGCAATTATCTAAAACTATACCCACTCACAGAACCACTGGGGATCAGAAAATGTATTCAGCATCATCTGTAGACCTTCACATAGCAATACCCAGAACCACCAGTTACTAATTTAAATACAGTTGCCTAAATTATGCTTTTGATCCTGTCTCTTAGCACCCAGAAGTGGCTTCTGATTTCCTCCCAAATAAGATTAAAAGTCTAATCACCGAAACTCCACACCTCAGCCCCATACAAGTATTCCCTGGATTCAACTTTGAATCTCTGTTCCCTGTGGCCTCATTGAGCCCTGCATTATCTCTGACCTGACTATGGCAAGTATGCTGCTCCATCAGCTTTAATTCTTATGCCCTCACTTTTCAAAGCCTCGTTCCAATGCCACCTACTCCACAAAGCCTTTCCTAATTACTCTGCTCAGAATTATTATTACCCTTTCATAGTTCTTTATCCCTCATTTGGGGGTAATAATGGTAATTATTCCCAAATTATGACCAGAGTCTTGATAGGTTTAAGTCTGACTCCTCATTTGGATAGCAAGCTTCAAAAGGCAGTGGAAAAGCCTTTTCTCATCCCATTCTTTACACATGGTGTCCTGGTTCTAAATCCCCATGACTCAAGGTGTCTACCAGCTGAATTATGTGTTAAATGATTCTGATTCTCCAATATGCTGTATTGAAAAGAGATGGACCCAATCTGAAGCCCAATCAAACATACATATCCATCACCACATTAATTAAGTTATCCCTTTCTTTTTCTAAGTGNTGGATTTACAATTCATGATCTCCAGGCTCTTCAGANCCACCTTTCCAAATACTTTGAAGCCAAATTTATGTCCATATAGTTGAGCTTCTGTTAGCAATGGAAGTCATGGGGGCTCTAAAGCATACACCAATGATTACAAAAATNGGAGCTATGGACATGCTGACATATAAGAAGGTAGATTCTTTAAGGTTGGCTAAGGATAGGTGATTCACGCTCCAGAGAAGAAAAAAGCTCATAACCACAGTTATTAAAATAATAAAATTGTTTAAAGAAAAAGCATTTCTGGAGATCTATTTGGTTGNTACCTTGAAACTTGCATATATTTTGATAAAGCCAAAGACGAAGGTCATGTTCTTAGAAATCATTACACCTCACAACTGTGAAGATCGGGTGACATGAACAAACAAGTTTTCTGAGGGAACTTCCTTGGGGAAATTGATGTTAAGGTCTTCAGGTCATCACTGCATACATAAGACCTGGCTTCCAAAGATGCAAGCAACAATTAGTCGCTGACCAGTCGGAACTGAAGAGTTGGGATAAGGAAGACTGGGGTGGACTAAATACAGAGAGGAATTTTCCTAGCAATTTTCTCATATTAGTGAAAAGTCAAGAAAAACTATATTAAATACATTTTGTTCTAGATATTAGAGGTTGTTTTGTGGTGTTATAGTTATTGTCACCATTTGTGATTTAAAATGTGTGGTAAATTTTCCTTTAGAGAGATGAACTCTATCTAGCCATAAATATTTCTGAGAGTTTGGCTGTGTTCGGTTATAACTATTACATCTGACTGAGTTAGGAAGAAGTCATCAGACTTTGGTTAGTTCAAAGGAGATAGTCCTAACAGTTATGGTCTTANTGAATGTGAGATAGGTGTGTGTTACTGACATAAACACATGTTTTTAAGTCAATTTGCTGTGTTGGCTGCTGTTTCAAATCTCTCTCCTTATGTTCAAGTTTTTATCTTATTTCTGACATCATCCTTCAGATCTTTTCTCTGTGTTCATTTTATGATAGACCTCTCCCAAAGAAACCTACCAGCTGCATGAGTAATCCTGTGGCTCTGGGCTTGATGCATTAACTATTGGCTTTCTGTTGTCCCACCGCTGGTTCCTTGAGAGTAGGCACTAGGCATCCCCCCTACTTAGTTGCTTCTAAAGTGTTTGCTTATCTGGTTAGATTTTCCTCCCATCTAGCACCCTGAAGAAAGATTGGCTATTAAAGGGTTGCTTCTAGCCATCCATTTTATCCACATATTGTCTCCAAATCCTTCTGATTAGATTTCAGGACATCCTTTCTTTTCCCCTCCCTCTCTGTGATCACCTCAGGCTCTTCTGCTTGTCCCCCAGTGCTTCCTCCCTCTTCCTTCTAATCCCTACAGTATTGTTACAGTCCCCATACCACCCACTGCTAATGCTATATTTCTAAAATGCTGGCATGATTATATTATTTCTCCATTTAAGAGCCTCTGATTTTCCCATTTCTTCACAATTAAACTGACAGTAGAGTAGTTTGCATAATAGAGAAATCTATTCTTGACTCAGCTCTATCTTTCCCCCTGGACCATTATCTCTAATCACCTGCAGTTGTGTTTATTCCTATTGATTCTTCCTTTTTATATGCTGTGACCACTCAGAGCACCCTCAAGTCCCAGTTCACATGGGAGTCATTTTCTGCTGGACCCTTCCATTACGAGATGAATGTCTCCCCTGGAAGTATCCACAGGTTTGCCTTGTATAGTCTGTTCTGTTTGTATCTTGCTATTAATTGAAAGTATAACATATACCAAATATGAATATGTGTTAGTGCAACATGGGTGATTTGATCAGATTTCAGGTTGATTTTACTCAACCAATGGGATGACAATGGGACAAGGGATTCTAAAACAGCCTTTATGGACAAATGTTTATCCCAAAGACTTGAATTTGTCAAGCATCTTCAGAGTAGGCAGAAAATTACAGACATTAGACAATTTCTGTCCTCCGAGTCTACATTCTAACAAAGGAGATGCTGGGATAAAGACATTTAACAAAATAACCACATGATTTATATCCACAAGACATGGGAAAGAATGGAGGGAAAGCAGAGTCCTAGAAAATTCAGGGAAAGCCTTTCACATGACCTGGTAAGATCAGAGAGTCAAATCATATGAGTCCTCTCACCCAGGGCAGTAAAATAGCAAAGGCCCTGTATCAGGAATGAGCTCGCCATGCTTACAGACCAGTTAGCATGCTTGAACAGCGGAATAAGGTGAGAGCAGAGCAGTTGAAAAGAAAACTTCAGCTAAAGGCTAGACAGACATAGTAAAGGGCCATGGAAGAGGTGTGTGGTAAACTGACGATACTGACATTGTCCCTTATGTATCTTCATGAATCAGAGACTTGGGGGTAGGAAACCTAGGGACCTCATGTGTCCAAATCAGACAGAGATCCTATGAGTCTTTTGGAGACTTATTGTACCTTTACACCTGCCCTTCTAGGCCTTTCCATAGACAAGCATAGAGCATCCCCAACAACTTCCTGCACAGAGCTCCTGGTACTCAATGTGTTTCTCATCTTGGAGATTTATGAACCCACCAAGCCCCAGTCATTACAGGTAAGTACATCTGGCACAAAGGGTATAGGAAGTGACAGAGGCTGTACCTAGGTTTTCATTGGACCACAGCTTATCAACATATTCTCTTCTGCTTTTAAAGCTGAGGATGGCCACAAATGTTATAAAGTGTATGTCATGTGGGTTGTTTATTTAGAGGAGATTGCTTCATTTCCTTGGCATTCACAGAGGAGCAGCATTCGCAAACATAGACTACACAATGTATCATGTCTGGTAAAAGAAGAAACAGTGCTCCATTCCTGCCATTTGTCGGTACCAAGAGCCTTTTAAGGCAGCAGTTCTCAACCTGTAGGTCACACTCCCTTTGCAAACCTCTATCTCCAAAAATTTGGCAAACTTCTATCTTCAAAAATATTTACATTATAATTCATAACAGTAGCAAAATTACAGTTATGAAGTAGTAACGAAAATAACTTATGGTTTGGCATCACCACAACATGACAAACTGTATTAAAGGGTCACAGCATTAGGAAGGTCGAGAACTACTGCTTTAAGGCATCATGGCTGTACATAAAATAATGACAGTGGCAGCTAT
>LZPO01028187.1:0-24933 GCA_001675575.1 Neotoma lepida | reverse complement strand
TTGCTTTAAAAAAAAAAACTATGTTAGTTCTTATTTTAAAGTTAGAGTTAAGAGGCTAAGAACCTGGAAGCACTCGGATTAGACCCTGACGTCCTCTAACAGAGTCACCGAGCTTGTGGCATTGTATTACAGCATCTTAGAGCGGTTGGCTTCTTCAAGTCCATTAATAAAAGGGGAAGGTGATGTCTTCTTCCTCCTTGACGCTCTTGCCTGAGTGACTGGAAGCAGTTTGCAGTGAAAACTTAGGATGTATTGCTTCTACCTCCTCTAAGTCTAGCCAAATTACTTGCATGAGAGATAATTTTCCAGTTTGTACCTGAGTGCTGAGTACTTTGTTTCTGGTTTGGTTTCAGAATCAGCAGAGAAAATAAGAATTATGCATAAAATCCTGACTATTTTGAGATAGGTGAGTGGTGTTTATTTTTCTCTGGAATGCTCCAACTAATTATCTCCTATCTGACCTTCAACTTNCAAATCAAGATAAAATGGAATATGACCTTCAGATTCTACAAAAGGAACTTTAATTTTCCTCAAAATGAAGGTGTTTATTAACCTAGAATTCAAATCCCATCAAACTCTCTGACACTTGGCTAGCCTTCTTCATCCTACCCTCTTTATTTATAATAGTTTAATCGCTTCATAGGAAAAATGGAAAACAAAGCCATTGACCCAGAGGATTCCTCTACGCTTTAATAGCGATCCTTTACTCAGAAAGGAATAAATTTAAGGGGAGGAACAACATTCTTTTCTTTAGCCTCAAGATTTAATTTGTGATGGAATTTTCAAGTCAAGGCTGTACTCAATAAGAGACTTGGGATGTAGCTCAGTTGGCAGAGTACTTGCCCAACAAGCACAAAGCCCCAGGTTCAATTTCCAATATGGAGTCAATCTAGGTTGGTAGCACATGCCTATCATTCTAGCACCTGGAAGAGGAAGNCAGGGGAATCTGAAGTTCAAGGTTGTTTTTGGCTGCAGAGTTTGAGGGCAGTCTGGGATATATGANATTTTATCTCCAAAAAAAATTAATAATTTAAAGANGATCAGCAAATAAAGGTTATGTGAACTAATACTACAAGGAGATTGACACTTGGTAGTTGTGCTCCTAGAAAGGATTCATCTATTGTAGAACAATTCAAAGAATTTTTAATTTGTATTTCTAACCAAAAATGGCCCTGTGTGTTTAAATTAAGGCTCTTCTTGGAGACAATTGAATCATGAATTACCATTTTTACTAAACTGCAAAAGCATGTGTTAGTTCACACGATGCATATGAACATTTAATGCTGATTCAACATTAATGTTCAGAAATTTATTATGCACAGCATTATCTTCTGCATCTGAATTTTACAAAGATATTTAATTTTGCTTCTGTTATCATTTTATTAAGCCATAACATGGCATTGAAAAAGCTTGATGACAGTCTAGTCAGCTAGAAGACTTTGTATCATTGAGTTGAGGACATAGANCCAGTCTCTGAAAGCAAAAGCAAGCAAACACATCCACTGTGTCAGGGTGGGTGCGGGAAACTTGACCAGTAGCCATAAAGCCCCACCATCAAAAAATAGACCCTTTGGCTCATTCCTATAATCGCAGCACCTGGGAAATAGAGGCTGGAGGATCAAGAGTTCAATGCCAGAGAGAAAGAGAAAATGTGTGTATGTGTGTGTGTGTGTGTGTGTGTGTGTGTGTGTGTGTGTGTGTGTGTGTGAGAGAGAGAGAGACAGACAGACAGACAGACAGACAGACAGACAAACAGAGTGACTGACACACAGAGAGAAATGGGGAAAAAAATAAATGATCCTTGACCTGGATAATTCAGCCACTCCTTTCTTCCTCAGCAAAACAAAGTCATCATTTGAATATTGATTAAAAATATGTAACATTACAAAAGTTTTGTTTGAGTTGTTTATTTTGGTGATTGCTTAGGAAACCTTAGCTGTGAAACTTGATTCTTTTGAAACTACTCTGCATTTAACATAATTGGTAGTGCATTCAGCTGCAAGGTACAGAACACACAACTCATATATGAACATACATACACACACACACACACACAAAGAGAAATAATAAGAAAGGGATATAAGTTTTTAAAAATGGCTTCTCAAATATATGCATCTCCTGTTCACTGTTTTAAATGGAGGAAAACATTTCAGTAGAATATCTGGAGGCACACATGCACCCACACCCACACAAGGATGTACACACACACACACACACACACACACACACACACACATAAATAATAAAAGGTCAAAACAGAAAAACCAAAGCTATATGCCAAATTATTGGACATTGTTGGTTTAAGCTATTCTGGAGGTAGCATACATCAACTCTTCAGTGTTGATTCTGAGATGAATTGCACGATGGCCAGATTCATGACACGGAGGAAGCACTAAAAAAAACGCTAGTGTGTACTGGAGAGGTGGCTCAACAGTTCAGGGCACTTAAGGCTCATGCAAGGATGTGAGTTCTGCTCCAAGCATATAGGGAGGCTCCCAACCACCTAAACTTCAGCTTCAGGGAATATAATCTCTTCTTCTCACCTCTGTGGGTACAGTGCTCACATGCACAAACTCACATGTTCTCATACATATACACATAATAATTTTTAGAAAATCTTTAAAAAAAAANTTGTGATTTTTGTTTTTTAATTGTAGAACACAAATGTATAAACAAGATTTGTTAACAAAGGATAACAATAGAGGACACACACACACACACATGCACCTTAGAGTCATGTTTTAAATGTAGACTTCAGCTAACAGACTTAAAAACTCAAAACATTTATTGCCACAAGCTGTAAATAAATAGCAAAAGGCTGAATTCTTTTGTCAAATGTATGAGCATTTAAGAATCAGGAGACTTGGGGAGATAGGCTAATGGGTAAAGTACATCCCAATTGAGAATGAGGATATGAACACCCATATGTAAGATCTGGGTGTAGCAGCACACATTTGTCACCCCATTGTTGGGGAAGCAGAGACAAAAAGAGCCCTGGAATTCCCTGGCCAGCCGTTCTATCCAATTGATGAGCTCCATGTTCAGGGAGAGACCACTTCTCAAAAAAATCAAATGGAAGTGCTAGAGAGACGGCTCAGTGTTTCAGAGTACATATTGCTGTTCCATGGGACCCAAGTTTGGATCCCAGTTCCAGGGGGGAATCTGAAGCCTCTGGTCTCCAGAGGTATCTTTCCTTGTTTGCACCTCTCCATACACATAGTTAAAAATAACCTTAAAAGTGGAGAATGATGGAGGAAAATGCCTCTGGCTTCTAAAGACCTGTGAATACATGTGCACGCACACCTGTGCATATGAATATGTACAGTAAAACACAAATAAAAAGAGAAAGAGTCAGACATTAATAGACATTTTTGGATAATTTCTCAGCCGGATGTATCTTCTGTTCAAGGTCTTGAAAGGAGGGAAACATTACAGTAATGATATTGCTAGCAATGCAATTGACATTTGACATTCACTGACTGTCTATTCTGTGCCAGGCATAACAATAAGTACTGCATACACAATGCCAGGCATAATCCTGACCATAGCTTTATGAGCTAAATTTTTATTGTATGCTGATCTTACAGATATGGGAATAGAATGACAGAGGTGAACACATCTCTTCAGTTGTCCAACATTACACTACTGGTCAGCGATAGGTGTGTAATTTGACCTCTGACTCCCTAGACAACACTTATAAGGAGGCTGGCAAGTGAATTCAATGTCTTCATGCTCTGTGAAAAAAAATCATTCTTGAATTGAAGAGAGTTAATTTTTGCCATTGTTACAAGTCTAACTTAGCTTGTATTTGCAAAAGACCCAAGGGAATATATTAACAGAGAATTTTTTCAAAGAGTGAAGAAAAAGAGTGAAAGCGGCATATGCGTGGTTTTTACTACCTGCTAAGCACAGGCTACACTATCTTATATGTTTGTATGTGCTTAGTGTCTTTTTTTTTCTCCCAGCAGCCATAGAGGGAAATGGTTCTATTATCTTTAATAATTTATAGTTACTAAAAATACCTACAGAGAAGTTTAAGTCCATGTCCAAGGTCATAGATGTGAAAAATAATGCATAGGGATTTTAACACACAGGTAGTCAGGTTCCAGATGCTGTGTTCTCATCCACTGTGTCACCCTCTCCCCACTTCTGTGTGCTTCCTAAGCAGGAGCCCATAAGAAGAAGAAATGGGGCTCTGTACAGACTGATAGCTTGTCTTTAGTGCATGCATTATCACGTGCTTGCAGTGTGTTTCTGCACTAATCCTTACAGTGTTTCTATGAAGTGGTCATAACATTGTTCCCTTCATAGATGATGTTTCTGAAATCATCAGTGCCCGTGACTCTACTTAAGGAGGAAGCTAGGATTTGAAATCAGACATTCTAATATGGTATACCACTCTATACAGGGCTAATCTTTTCAGCTCTGATTATATTTAATAAAATTCTTACATACACGAAATTTTAGGAAAGAAATAGCTCTATCCAGCTCATTACATAAATACAGCTGTTCCCAGCACTGTGTACAATACACTTACACTGATTTTGAGAAAAGCAGCCGTGCCCAGCCTCTTCCTAATACTCCTCCATTCAGAAGCAAGTAGTTTTAAACCTTTTAAGTATCCTCTTGGTACTTTTAACAGAGCTACACGAGCCACCCTGCTATTGCTATTTGATTTCCAGTTTCCAATTCTAAGAATCATCTCTTGATTTCCCACATGGAAAATGAGACAGTGTTATCTATTTGCCCTCATGTTTCTGTAATGATGTCCTTCATATGATTTTCTTGTTCTGCTCACTATTTCCTAGGCACTTGATAATTACGTTTGTTTCTATATCACTTAGCTTTCAGTGTCTGTCAGCAGTGAATCTCTGCACTCTCCTTTGGTTGGTCAGTCTTCTTTTGATATGTTCAGTCATATTAAAGACTCCAGTATTGCTCATCTTCCCAAGGACATCTGTCTTGGACAAGGCACTCTTATTGGTTCTATTTTGTCCTTTGTTTTGTGAGCCTTCAGTAGAAGCTTTTGTTGGAAGCTTCCTTTATTCTCACCATCAGGAGAAAACACTATACCCTTTATGTGCTGTTCATGTCTGGATTTAAGCAGTATTTATTTTTTCTTAGTTCCTGCAGTTTAGTGGAGCTAACTTATACCAGTCTGNGGTCTCAAAGAAGCAAAATGCAAGAAATTTATCTGAAGAAGAACCCGTGAGAAAACGTAGACCATAGATTCTGCATGTGTATGAGGTGGAAACACAGGTGTGGGCTTGAATGAATGAGAAAGAAAGGAAGGGGAATAGAAAGAAGAGAGTGGAGAGGTAGAAGAAGAGAGAATAGCCAGGCTCATTCAGCTTTGGCTGAGAGCAGACTCCCTATCAACATAGTAATGGTGTTTCATGTGCAGAGCTTGAGCTGCCAGCTGTTGCAGGAGATCTGAAAGGTTTTCTTCTACACTGTTTATGGCCCTCACTTGCTTCCCTGATATAAAATGATTCATCCTAGATGACCCAGTGAAATTATGTGTATAATGTAGATACTGTGATGTAATAATAGTCTGTTATGTAAGGCTTCCCTGACAGCAAATACTACTATATGAAATTCAACACAGTAACTGAGATGGCCACTAAGTGACTTTTAGGAGAGTAGTACATAGAGTGGATATGTTGTACACAATGGAATGTACATGAAATTCCACCAAGCTACTCATCATAAACAATCAGAAAGTTATGAATCATTTAATTTGGGAACTTTACATTTAATAGTTTTGGACTGTGGTTTACTAAGTGAAACTATTTATTAGGAGATGCAATGTAGAATTAGTCNTGTTCCTGAAGCTTGGAGATAAAGAAACCCATTTGATGTTATTCTGAATGTAACAGTGCCTAAGGTTCAACACAGTTCTTACCAGTGTCAAAGTACTTGGAACATATGTCTATAAAAACATCGACAATCTTTCTAGGAACAGACAGAGAGATACACAGCACAGNCTGGCTTAGACTTCTCCATCCTTTTAACTCAGTATCCTGAGTTAATGCTGAGATGACAGCCATGTGTCACCACACCCACCCTCGTCTGTTCTTCTTACTTCTTTCCTTTAAGAGGTTTTAAAAATAGTTGTGGTTCAAATAACAAAGACACACTTTCCTCTGCAAAATTTCTCACCAGTTTTGCAAAAATTTATAGTAGAAATAAAAAAATTGAACTCATTAAAAACTAATTAAGTGCATAGAATTGAGTATTTTAATGTAATAAAATGTGTTTATTTGTAGTGTGTCTTTCTGGAGAACACACACACACACACAAACACACATTCTTCTGCTCTCTTGATTTTAGATTAAAAGTCTTCAAATCATCCTTAGAAATAATGAATTGTCTTTTTTTTTCTTGCTGTGGTTTCATTATACACAAAGAAAAGGTAAGGAAGACTTGATGTATAACATACAAAGCACTACATTTATGTTATACATAAAGAATAAAGGCTTATAAGTCAATTTAAGTTGGCATATTGCACCGTTTTCCACTATGATATCGCACACTATAAAGCAAACAATTAAAATATAAATCTCATTTTAATAAACACTTGTGCTCTGTTTCTCTGGATCATATATGGATTGGAGTATTCTTAGCTTTATTTGAGGAGTCTAAACAGTCAAAATAATAATCCANTGGCGAATATAGCAGTAATTATGGGTGATTGTATCAGTACCATGGTTCATTTTTGTCAAAGGTTGATGTGTACATCCCATGGCAATGTTCATTTGAATCTTAAGGAAATTTTAAGGAAATTCTAGAAAATTTGAGTCCCAGGCCAAGTACATGGTCCTTGTGTAAAATCATCTTGGATGCGCTGCAGTGTCTTCCAACCTTCAGNGTCTGTAAATTAATTGTGTTTGCTTGAGTTATGACCTAGAGAGCATTGTTAGTGGTAGTTGGTGATTAATCTGTGGAATGCTGATACTGGTTAAGAAAAAGAGAAACAATGTATGAGTCTGAAGTCAGAAGCCCGACTGTCTTGTATGATTAATTAATCTGAAAATATTTCCTAAGGAGAAAATGCCCAGTTTCGTTATAACTTTGGAATTCTAAACTACACAATTTAATTTCTTTCCTTTAAATTTTTTCTTTATTTTTGATAAATTTCATGCATATATCCGATATATCATGATTGTGTTCCCCTAGTTTTACCTTCAGGTACCCCATTCCTTTCCCACTGAAACCCTTCTTAACTAGTCCCACAGTGGCTACATCATTGAAGAAAACGACCCTCCCACATACACAACAGTTAACAGACAATAGCCCCACAGGAATGGATGGAACATTGAAGGGCCCAGTCCCAGGCAGGTATCCATAACTGCTGTGTGTTCATGATTGCAACAGCAATGTCATACCTCTATGGTAGCATTTTGCAACACTCTTCCTCAACCTCTAGCTCTTAAATTCTTTCTTCCACATGTTTTCTGGGTTTTGATAGCTGCCATTTATTTTCAGCACTTTGACCAGATGAATCTTGGTATTAATTATTGCTCTCTGCAAAAATGGACTTCTGTGCTCTAGACTGAGAGTGTTCATAGTCTANGGGTATGAACATCAATAATTACATAGCAGTTTGATAACATGTCCGTCTAGAAAAACAAAGACAATATGTTCCCCCTTGGGCCTATGACCTCCCTAGCTATTGGCTTTTGAACAGCTTTCTAGTATGTGATTGTATTTATTATTCAATTAAAAACTTAAAAGCAAGACATTTTAAATACACACATGCGCAGAGATCTGCCTTCATAGTATTTAGTGGAACACNGTTTTGGATACGAGACATTCAGCATGATGATTGCCATCTTACTATTATTTGCAGTACTCTGTGATTTTGCTGCCCATTCTTTCACATATAGCACCATAAGCCCACTCTGCTAGGGACAATGAACTTTTATGTAGTGGAAGTGGGATGGATTTTCCTCATCCTAATAAGAATATGAGTCAAAATATGAGTCAGAAATCATACTGTAGGGTTTTTTTTCTCTTTTTGGAGGCCTGCCACCCAGCTCCCAAATAAACACATAGAGACTTATTCTTACTTATGAATGCCAAGACTTAGCTTGGCTTGTTTCTAGCCAGCTTTTTATAACTTAAATTATCCTGTTTCTCTTATTCTACATTTTGTCTCTGGACTTTTTACCTTTCTTTATTCTATATGTCTTTCTTCCCTTCTCACTCTGTGGCTGGNTGTGTGGCTGGGTGAATGGCCCTTGGCATTCTCTCCTTCTCCCTTTCTCACTCCTTGCTCTTCTCTCTGGAGGCTAGATTTCCTCTCCTANTTATTCTCTCTGCCTGGCAGACCTGTCTATCCCTCTCTCCTGCCTAACTATTGGCCATTCAGCTCTTTGTTAGGTGATTCAGGCAGGCAAAGTCACACAGCTTTACAGAGTTAAGCAAATGCAACATAAAACAANGCAGCACATTTTTACACCATTAAACAAATACTCNACAGCATAAATGAACTTAACACACCCTAAACTAATGTACCACAACCAATACCATCCCTATTCCATTCACAAATGTCATAGACACAGGTGTCCTGGGTCTTATCAGAATTCAACTCCTCCCNTGTGCCTCACCCTCAGCACCCACATTCACCCCATCCAGAGTCATTGACACAGCACTGTAGCCCCTCAACCTTCCCAGGAAGCAGCCATGGCAGCATCTCCTCCCACCTCAGCACTCTCCTTTATCCAGGAAGGATTCCTGATCCCCGTTTTTCTCCTTTTCCACATTGACCACAGTTGATACATGGAGCTTGTTATTTTGTAGATGGGAAAGCATCTGCCTTGCCTTCTCCTGTCTCTGTGAGGACAGCCTGATGGGATTTGCCATGGATAGAAGGCAACCGTTCCTTTCATTGTCCAACATCCGCTCCAGGCTGGCAGGTCATATTAAGTGCAAACCCTGTAGAATTTTGTATTATTATCATTGACTNTTAGTAATTTTAACTAAATGATATAGATATATGACTACGATTTTAGTACAAATTATCACTGTTCTCTGAGGGGCATTTCTTAGGCTGGAGTTTTAGTATGTTTTACAAATTTATTTGTTCTAATGGTCTGTAACACCGTGATTTAAAAATCTTATTTCCCAGGCCTTTTGAGAACTGGCTATAACCTGAGATTATTTCCATAATGGACTCNTCATATAATGTACTTCTTAAAAGCTAAAAGATACTTAGCACTTCATTTTGCATGTTGAGTGACATTTTTAGCTTAGTATTAATAACCTAGTGTTATAATAAAAATAATAATAGTAAGGATTTAAAAATCCATTACAAATCTCCTTAAACCCAGGTGAACTCATTAACTCTTGGATAAAAGAAATTGAAATTAAAAGAAAAAAGACTTGATTTTATTCTAGCAAATATCATGACTTTGAGAAGGNAATTTTACTTTTTTAGGACCTAATGTTTTTTGAGTTATAGTGGCCAGTTTAAATATGCTTTTAGATTTTAAAGGAAAGAAAGACAAAACCCAGAACTTTCTTAGTACTTTATTTCTACCATTATACTAACAAGAAACAAAATGCATGATTTCTGCCTTTGTAAAGTTAAGGACATAGAATGAGTAAAAAGAAGAAAGAAACATTATTAAANGAATCATTAANCCAAACCATAGATACAAATTGGGATTTTTCTTGAGCCTTGTTAACATGCTATATCATGTTCATTATCTAGAATGTTAGCGTCTCAGTCAGTGAGGGGATCTGTGAATTCAAGTCAGCCATTTGCGATAGGGGGCATGTTCTAGAATACAGACTTTATTAGACATTGGGGTTGAGTTGTGCTTAATGCCTATGTAGAAGTCTCAATTCTAAGTATCTCAGAATGTGACCAAGTNTGNAAACAGGGTGTTTACTGAGAAGGTTAGTCCAAAATGAGGTCCNTAGGCAAGCTGTCATNTAACATGATGGTTATATTAACCAGAAGACAGAGACACAGGCATGTACATAGGAAAAAACAAAACATATGACTATGAAGGAAGAGATGAAAATGGTGCAGCTGCAAGCCATGGAATGCTGAGGTCNCCCAGGCAAACTTCAGAAGCAAAAAAAAGAGTCAGAACAGTCTTCATGGACCTAGAAAGAACTAACTCCAGTGGGCACCTTGCTCTGACTTCTAACATTCAGGACTGTGAGACAATAAACATATACTGTTCATAGCATCCAGTATGCGGAACATTGTTACATTGATCCTAGCAAAAGAATGGACCAGATAGTCAACAAATTAAAGCTGTGTTCTCCAGTATCCTGAAATAAAAACTTGCAGGTATTTAGTGANTGATCCCCATGAGGCCTACCACAAGACAAGGCAAGTTATGGACTGAAGGCTCCAGGAATTATTCAAATAATACACGTAACTAGAATTCAGACAGATGGAAAGGAATATAAACTGAGGCATCCCTTGGGAGACCCAAGTGCTAAAATATGAACCCCAGGAAGGTGTGTTTTGTCAAGGTTGTGTCCTCTGTGGCAGTATATGAGATGTGGACTGCAAGAAATTGTGGATTCATGAGTAGAGCAAACATGTCTGAGTGGGTAAAATNTATGCATATAGTAGAGGAGGATGTAGTAATTATGCTCAAAATCTCCAACAAGGTATGTATTTACTCTGCTTTACATCCAAATTCAAGCAACAGAAAAGGACAATGCNAGATTTTACTTGATAGACTCTCTTATAACCCTATAATTAGCATAGACATGTAAATGTCTTATGCATGGAAATACTTTGGGAAACTTTTCTTCCTTTTGGTAAAGACTTTAGGCCTTAAAACTATTTAGGACAAATGGACTTTATTCCCATTTGTGGAGTTTAATGTCAAATGCATTTTCAATGTCCAATCACAAAATACTGTGAAACATTNGATTTAATAATGGGCTTAGTTTTCTCCAAATGTTCTTCACTCTTTTGGGCAGTTTTTTTTTTCTACTAACTGTCTTTTTATCAGTGGGCATGAACTTATTGCTCATACTTGCTGTGCCACACTCTAGTTGTCTATGCCATCTTCCTAGCAACTCACTCAAGTCTAATCTGATGGTANAGAGTCCATCACCATAGTTTTAATTTCCATAGAGGAAATTCCCAACATGTAAGTTAAAACTTCATAGATAGAGACATGAAGCAACAGAGTCAAACCACAATGGAAACATGGCTCATTTAGAAACTTCAAACAGTGCAGTGTGACACTAAAAATAATTAGTGATCTGTAATGCTTTGCATAATTTCTTGGTCGGTAATGATAGTGAGAGACACCAGAATAACTCATTGTTCATTAAGTCCCTCAGTTTACATTGAACAAATGGTACCATGGATTCTAGGTGTGATGTGTAGGATCTCTAAATGCAATACTACAGATGATGTATAGGAATGTTATCCTATGGATGATGTACAGGATCCTTAGAATGTTATCCTACATGTGATGTGTAGGATCCCTTATGCTATTCTATGGGTGATATATAGGACCATCATACTTGCTCTGTATCTTGCTCATCCTTCTCAGAATCACCAAGGATTGAGGAGCTTTTTTAGCTCGTGTGTACTGTCAAAGACACCAGTTCTAACCTTCTGTTATTNCATTAACAATTGATACAATAGGGGCTGAGGAGTTGGTAAAGTACTAGAACAAATATGAGGAGCTAAGTTTGAATCTCTAGAATCGATGTAAAAAAAAAAAAAGAACAACACAGAAGGGTCAGAGGGTGCATATGTAATCTCAGTGAGGTAGGTGGAGACAGGGGGATCCCTAGAACATCATGAGCCAGCCAGACTAGTGGAATTGGTGAGATCTGGGTCCAATGAGAGACCTTGTCTGAAAACTCAAGGTAGGGAAGCTGATGGGGTGATTTAGTGGTTTAAAGCACATAGTGAGTGATCTCNCAGAGGACCAGAGCTCTGATACACTCACTACTGTAACTCTAGCTCCAGGGTATCTGATGCTCTATTCTTCCCTCTAAGGGCATCTGCACTCACATGCAAATAGACACAAACATACACACACATACACANACTTAAAACTAAAAATAAATTTAAAAATAAAGGTATAGTGTGATTGAGGAAGACATCTTATAGCAACATGCATGCACACACATTTACAACTGCATATCCATGTGCACAAATCCATATAAAACATATACATATAGTATACAAACACACACAGTTGCCAGAGTGGTTCTAATATGTTAATTGGATAATTTAAATATAAATAGAAAGATTGATGCCCAAATTGACCTTCAAATTAATAAAACCAACATCTAANAGTGCCCACAAGACCTCCAATACTGTTTGGAAGAGCAGCAGCAAGCTGCCATCTATTCCAAACTATTTTCTCCATCTTGGCAATTTGCACTAAATTTTTCTGTACTTCCCCATTGTGTACTAGGAACCTGATTTATACAAAGGAATGAGTGATAGCACTTTNCATGGTGAATGTCATGCTAAAGGCTCTCATTTGTCTCAGAAACACAAGACCAATTTTCTCTTACTTAATTTACACATATATTTGTTTTTAGAGAAGATCGCCTTGCCTTCTATAGCTCAAGTTGGTCTTGTAGGTGGAATCCTACGGCCTTAGCCTTCTCCCTTCAGAGATTACAGACATGTACCCTCTTACCTGATACACATATGCTCCATGTATGGTATTTTTTTTGAAGATCAGCTGTACTATATGTGGCTCCTTAAACAACCTAGGATTGGAAGAGAACCCCAAGACCTCTTCTCAGTGAACAGCAGAGAGAGGTGCTATCCGAGGTCACAGTACAACCTTCTATGAGGCTCTGGCTCAGGAATAATTTTCATCTGGTTATTATATCATTTCACTCTCAGTGGTCATTATACAAATATACTTTGTCTNAAAGAAGGGGTGCCTCCTTATCTGTAATTCTGAGATAGTCCTTAANTCNACTTTATCACATACTTTTTTGTGTGAAACACACTGGTAAGCTGGGAAACACAATTCGTTTCAGTTCCTGTAAATGCTAAGTGTCAGTAACAATTTTAATTTCAATCATGATCTATGGCAGAGTTCTCCAAATGCTTGCAGGAAACTAACAATATCCATAAAAAGTTCTTGATCNTCAACCTCCAAAGGCATTTTTATTCCTGTAGAAATTATGAATATCTATATCTATAAAACAGAAGACATATAATAATATATCTTCTATTGTTTTCTGAATGTTATGAAAGACACACAAAAACATTAGTTTAATGAATCAAATAAAAACACTTGTAAAGTTTTAATATTTTCCCTTATATTCCAAAGGATCTTTTTGTTCAGATTTTTGAGTGCATGACTCAGTGTTTGGAGTCTTTGGTAGGAAAGCTGAGATGTGTTAAAGGACTGCTTAGGGTAGAATGACACTCCTTCTCCTCCTCCCGACCCTTGCTAAATGAAGATTGTTCCTCGATCTCAAAACAAAATCAGACTAGGTAACAGTAACTTTTAGATATTCATTTGCATGATTCACTTTAATGATTATTGCTTGGTAATCCTAAGGGATGGATGATTTTCTTCTGGATCCAGCACAGTTACAAAAAGTTATTTGTCATAGACATAGAGAAGGGAAATGATAGCTAAGACCACATAAGCAGCCATAAACTTCCTATACTTGGGGGAAAAAAAACCCACCAAACAGAGTAAGATTTAATGATGACCTACTTCATGCCAAGTATGGTGCCAAGTGGTAAATGTATGTTAAAGGAGTTAGAATTTCATAGGTATGGCTTAATCTCTTTACACAACACTTTATATGTGGCAAATGCTAATGTGTGTGTGTGTGTGTGTGTGTGTGTGTGTGTGTGTGTGTGTGTGTGTGTGTGTGTGTGTGTGTGTGTGTGTGTGTGTGTGTGTGTGTGTGTGTGTACGTTCATGTGTGTTTGTCAACTTGGCACAAATCTAAAGTCGCCTATGAAGAGGGAATATTGATTGAGAATTTGACACCTTAAGATTGGTCTTGTTAACGTGTGTGTTGAGCATGTATTTACTTGATAATTGACCCAAGAGGCTCCACCCTGCTGTGGGTGGTACCTTTCTTAGGCAGATGGGCCTGGGCTATAAAACACAGGTAGCTGAGCAAGTCAGAGGGAGCAAGTCAGTAAGCAGCATTCTTCCGTGGTTGCTGCTTGAGTTCCTGCCATGACCTCTCTTGATGATAGACTAAGCTAACATAAAGTCTTTCATACTCAAGTAGCTATGGGATGTGATACTTGTCACAGGAACANAAAATAAATTAGGACAATTATGCTTTTCATTTAATAAGCAGATAACTATCACGATTTTTGTAGAATACTGGTGCTGCCTTCATATCAGATAGCTTTAAGGTCTTGGCCACAATTACACCAGACCAATGGGTAGAAGAGGCTTTTCTGATTTTGTAGTTAAACTTATAATTTTTATTTATTTATTTATTTCAACTTATTGCTATTTAATTGCTCATGAGGAAGTTTAGAGCACATGGACTTCTCTCCTTGGTCAGTTGATTCCTTCACAGCCAAGGTGTCTGTCCAGCCTGCAGCCCTGTAGAGGCTAGCATGGAATTGGAGAGTCTTCTATATGGCTTACCTTATGGCAAGCAGATTCATTGAGACAAGGTGATTAGGGAAAGAGGGAGGGAGGAAGTCCTTAGGACATTTAGGGAAAAGTCCTCAGACATCACACATTATCCCTTCTGCCTCATTCTACTTCTGAGAGGTGATTTATTTAGTTTAACCTACACTAAATGGAGAAAAATGAGACTTCGCCTTTGGAAAATAGTGTTCTCGAGCCACTGTGAACTGTTGGTGAATAGATTTTGAGCATATAACCTCTGAAATCNTTCTTGTAAACTGAAAATAACTGGGAACCATCTGATATTGCTTGTTGGTTTACATAGTTACATGGATGCTGACCCATGACATGAATACTTTAGTCAAAGACAGAAAGAAAGGACTAGATGACTCCAGCAGCAGCAGCATGCAGAGTATCAGCAATTTCAGTTCTCCTACTCCTCGGTCCCAAGGCATGACTCAGAGAGGGTCAAATGACATTGATTTGCACATGCAAGGGATTGCATTTCAGAAGATGGACTTGATGCGTAGGATGCAGTCCTTACTAATGGCAGTAAAGCCTGTCTGGCCTTTGCTCTGAGAAACATACTGTAGGTTTCCTCCCGGAGTGTTCACTGAATGAAAGTTTAGAAAAGACAGTCCAGAATGAAGAAGAAAGTTCCCATCCCTCCTGGTGAAATGAGAGACTTATGGGGAATTTTTGAAGATATAAAATACTGTTTTTATTCAGTTTATTAAAAATGCAGATTCATTCATTAAGATGATAGATAAAAGGACAGCTACATTGTAGGTAGATAGATATCTTGGTAAATAGATGGCTAGATTACAGGTAGATAGATAATAAAANTAGATATGTAGATAGAATGATAAATCTATAGATAGGTACATGATAGATTAAAAAGATTGATAATATATAGTTGAATAGATAGATTATAGATAATAGGAAATGGATAGAGAGATCATACATACATACATACATATATAATTTTAAAGACTTTACTCATGATTATGAAGTCTTTGTGAGTCAAGAATCTTCTAGAGAAGATGGGGACACTAAAGACACNGACATTAGTAGTACTTTAAATGCAAACATAGGAAAAGCTGATCTGCTGGCGAAGATCAAAGACCGTCTCTGGGCATTTCCTCCTGCTTAGAGAGGCTCATGCTTTTATTCTGTGTTCTTTCATTGATTAGGATAGGTCGCTACTTGAACTATAAAGTATGGTATATTGTATCCAAAGTCCACTATCTTATATGGAAATCTCAGTCAAAAGCACCTTCCAGAAACATTTGGAATAATGTTTGGTGATACAACTGTGCTCCACAGCCAATCATTTTCACACGTAAAAATTCACCATCTCTATGGTGGCACAATTGCTNTCTTTAACTACAAAAGCAAAAATTAAACAATAAGAAGGCACTGTAGGGCCAGTAAGATGGCCTAGTGGGTAGAAACAAAAATGTAAGCCTTGCCATCTGAGTTTGATTCCTCAGAATCCACATAAAGCTGGAAGGAAAGAACCAACTCTACGACGTTGTCTTTGAGCTCAGGCCTTGGCACTTATGTGCTCCAGTATACACAGCCTCGATTTATTAAGAACTAGTGCATGCAGTCATGAAGGTGTTTCTCTTACAAAGATATTTCTAACTTAAAGAGGATGATTTTGGTTGGAGGATCATGTTTGATAGTTTTAAAATGTTGCTAGGGAGATTAACCCTAGCAAATAGAGTTAAATATTCCTGAGGTGGGAGAAGCCACTTCAGAATCCCATTGACATTCCATTGACATCATGCCACAGCTTTCCAAAAGTGATCAGTTACCTTAGTGGTGGGACTGCTGGCCAGGATTCCCTGAGCCAGCACCATACCTTTCCCAAGACTCTTGATCTATTAGAGTCTTTGAATCCAGCAGAGATTTCTCAAGGTGCTTTCAGGACAGATTTGGGAAGGAACACAATAGCTCAGCTTCTTTTAGCGACCTTTCTCTTCAGTCTGGATTGTCTATTGTAATACTATATAAAATTTGATTTGCAAAAGGAATGTTTTGCTAACACAAGCTTGAATAGAAAAACTTTCTCATTCATTTGTAAGAGATATTTTTATTACCACCAGCGCATGTGAGCATGTTCAAAGTACATTCAAGACCGAATATTCAAGGGCTAGAGAGATACCTCAGTGACTAAGAGCACAGTCATGCAGAGCAGGGTTCAGATCCCAATACCCAAACTGGTAGTTCACAAATACCTGTAACCTCATCTCCAAGGTGTCAGATGTCCTTTTCTGGAACTTACATGCATCCATATGTACATGTGCACATACATTCACATAGACATAAAGATACACACATATTCCCTCTCTCAGAATACACAAATAAAAATATAAGTAATCATGTTCAGAAAAACTTTAATACTGACATTTTAGCTATAAATTTTAGTAATTTGGTGAATTTTATATTTATAAACACAAGAAACCTACACATTTACTAATTGAATAATTTGGAAAGCATTTGATTTTGTATTTATGTTACCTTTTAAAATGATGATAAATTTAATAGGATAATTAAAATTATTTTTCAATTAAAAATGGTAAGTATTCATGGAACAATACTAAAAATTGCTTCAAAGGAGAAAGAAAAACTGTCAATTACTCAGGCACCTAAAGACTACCTCTGTTAGTGCTTTTATGAATTTTGTTTAGTCATTTTTCCTAAGCACAGTCTTTTTCTTTACATGGATTTCAATAAAGTGTGTCCATGCAAACTATGTGTTGAGTGTTCAGTTATCCTACACAGAAAGCCTTTGCCATATCATGTGAAAGTCATGAAACATTTAATAATGAATAGATGCATCAGCTCTCATTAACAACTTGTAATTTAACCATTTCTTCTTGTTTCTAGTTTTTGTAAACCATATAAACAAAAACAGGCTAATGTTTTAGTAGACTTAGTTGTTTCCCCTCCAAATTCATGTATTTAACCCCCAACTCTCTAGTGTAGTCATACGAGGAAGGAAGTAGTTATGGTTAAAAGAAGTCATAAGTCCTGGCCCAAAAAGAGTGGTGTCCTTAGTGACCCCAAAGAAGGAGTCAGCTCTCTCTCTCCTGCCCTGTCATCTGAGGACAGAGCTGGAAGGAGGCAGTATACAATCAAGGTAGAGAACCCTCACTAGAAACCGAGTCAACAATTTCCTTAATGTTGGACCTCCAGACTCCTGGACTGCACTAATACATCCCTGAGGTTCAAGTTACCTGTTCTGGGGTATTTGCCTACATCAGCTGATATTAACTAGGATGACAGCTTGGGGCATGAGGCTCCCGCCAGCATCTCNCATTCCTTTCATTTCCCTCAATGATTTCACTTAAAAACACAAATTCAATGATAACATAATTATGANTTTGAAGGCACTGACTGCTGAGAATGATAGCTAGCCATATGAAGATGGGCTCCTGGGACCTCACAGGCCAAGTGCTTAGGGAGTCAATCGGAATCCAGCAACTCCTGTGCTCTTGCTACGAGTATGGGGGTCTCAGGCCCCTTTTGTCCCAGCTGATGAGAGCTCTTGGCATATGACAGATATTCAGTAAATGCCTCATATTTTTAAATATATGGTGACTCATAATGGGCTCTACATTGTAGATAAGTAAAGTTCTCCGAAGAGAGGCATGGTTATTTGTTATTATATTTTTATTTTTTGTTTGTGAGTGTGTGTGTGTGTGTGTGTCTGTCTGTCTGTCTGTCTGTCTCTATCTGTCTGTCTGTCTGTCTGTGTGCCAGTGTGCTTGTGCAGAGGTAAGAAGACAGCCTTGAATCAGTTCTCACCTTCCACCCTATTGAGACAGTCTCTTTAATGTGCTGCTGTATATAGCAGGCTATCTGTCCCACAATCTTTCAGGCATTCTCCCTTCTCTGCCTCCCACTTTGCCATAGAAGAACTGTAATTAGGGACATGCGCTACCCACATCTGCCTTTACATGGGCTCTGGGAAGCCACACTCAGGCTCTCATACTTAGAAATGTAGAAATGTTTTATTTACCAAGACACTCTTTAGCTTCCTATTTTAAATGTATATTTTTATGTAAAATAAGGTCTTGTGTAGCTCTGGTTGGCCTCGAATTCCCCACGCCAGGAAGAAAGAACTTGAACTTCTGACCCTCTTGTTTCCACCCCCAGACTGCCAGAATTTCAGGTGTTATGGCCTTTTACGCAATGGTGGGGATTGAACTCGGAGCTTCATGCATGCTAAGCAAGCACTCTGCCAACTGAGTTATGTCTCTGCTTCCTTAATTATTTTAAAATTTAATAGTTATTGAAAAATAATCAGAGAATTAGAGACCTGTAAAAGCTGGAAGGAATCATAGTCTAGTGACACATTATTCTTGTAAGGCAGTGGGATTAATACTTCCAGAAGAGTGGAAAGGTCTGGTGAGGGCCCAGGGTTGGTAGCTGCTCCANACCAATCCTCTGCTCCATCCCTTTCTAAAACACATCATTTGAAAACCAATGGTCTCACTCAGTCTTTGCATTTAAAAGTTACTTTAACTTTTAAATTGAGTTATTAAAGCAAACAGCACCAGGCTGTACTGAGGGATCCTGAAAAATGACAGATTTCCAAGTTAAAGCAAACAAAACAGAAAAAACAATCTTAGATTAAAAAAATAATAAAGCTAAGCTACACATCGTGTTTAACCTGAAATAGTCATTTGCCAAAATATTAAAAGACTCTAAGAAGTAACAATTTAGGAGTCAGCGTGGCTTTCAGCTCCCAGAAGACTATTAGTCCTTCTCTGTGTGACTCTTAATAATGGCACTAAATACAAAAGAATGAAGAGAAAGAGAGCTTGAGGTGCTGGGATTCTGCCAGGCAGACTGGAACTTGTATCTTCATCTGGTTGGCAAGGCCACGAGCCAGCTTCTTTTCCTTCCTCTGCAATGTTTCACTCAGATTACAGTGTTGGTATTACCACCGCCACTTACCTTTGAGATGCGGCTTCCTGCACTTAAAAGTGTGCAGACCCTGTATTTATTCATGCCAAGGGCTTAGGTGCAAATTGTGTTTTGTGGTTTTTCCATATGTTGCTGTTTTACATATCATGTTCTTTAGTAATATTCTTCATTGTACAATGTGTGGCACTATTTTCTCGGTGATAGCTGTCTTAGCCACATCAGAAGATGAAAGGAAAATAAGAAATAATAATTACCTTTCAGTAAGACATGACTTACTCAGGGAATCAAAGTCTTAAATCACTACAAGGTCACGTGCATTCCAATAATGGTTTCATATATTCACAGTATAAAAGGAAACCTCACTTTCNTTTTAGAGGTCATTGCCTCAACCACTTGCCACCTTGTTCAGCCCTAATTTTATTTTAATAACCCAGCTTACAACTGTGTAGTGTTGATTAACTATAGATTTTAAAAAGTCATTACTTTATACTCTTAAATTTTATTTCAATTAAGCATATATTTTCTGTCATACTGCCCACTTTAGCATTAGTAGGAAAAATAATTTGGCTCATAAAATGTTATTAGAGTAAAGTTACAAAAAAACTTTGCANTGAATTTTCACATTAAGATATCTAGGCTTTGTTTGGATCATTAATAGGAAGACAGTAACTGAGAGATTACTAAAGAATCAAACTTCGAAACCTAAGGTTAAAAGTCTATCATGAAAAAAGGAATATAACAATGTATTGTTCTTTTATAAGAAAATATACTTTTCCTTGCTCTACAACCCCACATTCTTCTTTTTCTTAGAATGGACTGGTAACATTACAAGGTTCCCCTTTCAGTATCATTATTTACAACACTGTCTCTGTTTCCATAGATATGCAGAATGACTGTTTCCATAGCAACATTCTGGGTTTCCTAAACAAATAGTATCATAGCGGTAATCTCGTTTCAGTATTATTGAACTATGTTATTAGATACAGAATTTCAAAAAAAAAATAATTTAAGCAGGGTTTGAAACGAGGTGGGTTGGTTTTTATCNCTCGGTGCTTTCAATATTGAATTTCAATCTTATATTAAAATATATACATCCATTTGAAAAATAGCAGGAATTTTGCATAGTAAACATGATACCAATTTTATTCACTGGTTATAAAACACTGTAATTTAATAAGAGGGTGCTCCAATACATGCACAGTATTCGGGGAGAGGATTACTATCTTCAGATGAAATGACTGCTTCTCAGTGCACTTGGAGGATTTAGCCTTCCCAAATCTCCAAAGTCGTTTGTAACAACCCACTGCAACAGCTCCCTTTGCGATTTTTGCATTTTAAGTAATTTCTGCCATTTTTTTCCTTTTATTTTGCCACCGCAGAGGCACAGCTGTGAAATAGACTTCAAGAAATCTTTATGAATTCCTTGTTTGGCAGCTTACAACAAAAGAGAAAGGCGATTCTGGAAGGTTTGGGGAGGATTTATCTTTATAAAGTTGGTTATCATTAACACTGATTTCTTTTCTGGGGAGAAAAATCTCTTGGCTGCTTTTATAAATGAGATGGAGCCTTACCCTGAGCTCTCAAGGCCGGTCTGGTATAATAGCTTTGTTTAATTGAATTAATAGTATTTGACTTCTACGGGTGAGGGTTAGCTCACCCAGGGAAAGGAGATTGGCAATGTATAAGTGAGAGGAAATGGTGATAGTGCTTTTTCTTNGAGGAGGAAGGGGTGTGTTGCTTTTTTTCTGTAAGACATTCAGAAAAGACCTCTTGGTGGAGGGAAGCCTGTTCTTCACGTTCTGCTTTCTGACCCATTTAACTCCTGGTGTCAGAAGCTCCTTTTCACTTCCCTTTAGGATATGTCTTCCTTCCTTAGGCCTTCCCTCCTAAGTTTAGTACAGAAAGGGACTGGTGTGTGCACTTGATATACTAATTTGCATGCAAAGAATGTCTGCTTTAGGGAGAGGATCCAATAACTGATTAAAGTTGACATTCAAATTCACGACTACCTTTGTTCAAGAGTCTGAGCTTGGGGCAGGTAGGGATGTGGATCTCAGCTCTGTCATTTATTAGATGCTCCTGACATTGTTTAAAAGTTCTCTGAGTTTCACTTTCTTGTTCTATGAAATTAGAAAAATACCAGCTATTCTCCACATGACTTGGGAAATTAGTGGTATCCTTTGACTAATAAAGGGTAACACTGCCAAGTCACAGCTGCCTGTTACACTGTTCTCATTTTGATTCTTTTCTCATTTGTTCTGTGGGGACAGGCAGAACCTGGTTCTTCTGTTGTGCAAGGAGCTGTGTCCACAGAAGTCTCACACCTGGCCACGGCACTTTGGCTCTCTTCCACAATCAACTGACACTTTGTGGCAGACAGTTTTAATTCTTCAGTTCACAGGTGGTAAACATTTGCAGTTCCCCCAAACTACACTTCCTACGTGGGTCCCCTAAACGCCTGGCCAAGATATAATGTAGAAAGCCCATGTGAAAGAGAAGGTGTCAGGCTTCCATCCTCACAATATAAGCTAACCTGATGATTCTCAATCTCTGTTTTGTAGTCATTATCCAGGGACCTTACTGCAAGGCAGACCAAGTTTCTATATGGCTGGTAGTAGGACATGCCAAAGCTGCTGGGTGCAGATCAAGTTTCTGCATGGCTGGTGGTAGGGCCTGACAAAGATGCTGGTTCACAAACCTCACCTTGATTGGGAAGGGTCAATACTCCCACAAATCATAGATTTTCTCACACCTATTATGACTAATGAGAGGGCAGTGCCTGTAATAGTGGGTCCCCAGATCACTCTATCCTGGGCATATTCCGGATCTTTGATAATATAAGACCCAAATGATACTATCTTATTGAACTTGGCTTTCTTGTAAGATGAAGCAAAGGGGATGGATTGAATCGCTGAGATCCTTTTCATGATTGAATGTGGCACGAAGGACAAATCAGGGCAGACATAAAACTGCAAGGATTTGGTCAGNCGAATTTTGCTCAGTTATTCTGGACCCTCTGTCTTTGGAACAGTGTGATGCATTTGCATGAGAAAAATGTATACCACAATTAAAATTGATTATCCAAACAGGTTACTATTCACATTAGCAAGTCAATGTTTGATCTATGAATGAGTTGAGAGGCTGCCTGTATGATGTAATCNTCACTTTTGACAATGTAATTAATACTTCAAAATTCTCCAGGAAAGTATGCTGTCATTTTCTTTTGTTATGTTGATGTATAAAAAGACACATAAGTTCTCAGCTTCTTTAGAACACTGTTGGCACTCTAATACTTGTTGTTAGAGCAATATTTCTTACATGGAAATCTTTTATTGGCAACTGACTCTTGTCTGAGATCATAATTATAAAGAGAAATATATCTGAAAGTTCTAAAACAAATATTTAGGACTTTCTTGGGGATTTTGCCTGTGGGATTTTCTTGTTTATGATCTCATTGTCTAGAGAATTATATAATATTTCAAGAATGAAATGAGTTGTGGTTTCTAATAGCTTTATGGAAACTATTATTTTCACTTTTATTCTAACATTGAATATCTTCTCTCAACTAGTATTGACCGAATAATAAATCATGATGTCTTTATTCATCTCTAGAATTGCAAGGAAGTTGTAACAAAATCTGTTTATTTTGGAGAAGGAGCTAGCCAGTTTTCTAATCATGGCTTGGTTGCCATGGAAGAGACTTTCAACTAGCATTAAGAACTCATAGAAACATATACCAAGAATGTGGGTGAAAGTAAGGTCACCATCACATGGTAAGAAACAAAAGAACTAGCAAGCATGAAATATACAGGCTACTACCTGGTTCATTCCTCATGCTTAATAAGTAATGGGTATATTACTCCTGGCAGTGGCATAAGATTGTTTATGACAAGTCAAATTTCAGGGGTATTAATCTCTATTAAGTTCTGTGGATATGACCCACAGACAGAGAGATAGGACTTTCATAAATAATAGGTTTAGGTGCTTGCTGAACAATGTTCATAGTGCACTGGAATATGTGGTGCAAATAGCATTTGAATTATTCTATGCAGAACTTCCAATGCAGAATTATAATCCTCAATGTGCTCTGCTCATTCAATAGTATATACAGGATTGTGAAGAATTGGGACACCTCAATAAAGAGTAGAAATAGCTGTGTCCATGACATGCATTTACAAATGAAGATATATATATATATATATATATATGATTCATATTGACTAAAATATAGAGACTCAGGAGTTCTGGTCATGTAAGAATGAGGACCTGAGTTCAAGCTGTAGAATCTATGTGGAAAATTGGGTGTGGTAGCACATACTTATAATCTCACACTGGTGAGGTGGAGGCAGGCAGGTTTCTGGGCTTCACTGGCCTGATAGTCTTGTGAAATAGGCCAATGAGAGACCCTGTCTCAAAAACAGAAGGTGGATAGCCACTGAAGAGTGATGCCTAAAGTTTATTTCCACNCTTACAGTCATACATGTGCACATGCATAGGCACACACAAAACTAATATTATCTCACAGTACAATTGATAGTGTTGCAGCATTGGCACAAATGCTGTGTTTTATAGAACAATGAAGGAGAGAAACAGCAGATAGTTGATTTAAGGAAGTCAAACTACCATTTCAAGTTGCCTAAGCCACACATCGTCTAGATTAGATGGTTCTCCCTGGTGAGGCCATTAACTGTAATAATGGCTCAGAACACACATGAAGGAAGACACAAAAGAAGATTTTCCAGTCTTTTGTAGGTGATTTCTAGAGTTTATTCATGCAATGTGATGTTCATAGTATCTTCCCTGTATAAAGTTAAATTGTAATACGGTAATATCTATCATGTGTGGTAAAGATACATAGCAACAACAGAACAAGCTAGTAACCCTAACGGAGTCTGGGAGGATAATTAAGATGCTTGCAGGAATGTCATACTCCTCAGCTGTAAACTCACACTCAATCCTTTTAAAATTGTTTGAGCTTCAGAAATTTGCTTAACTTCTCTAAGCCTTGGGCTATTAATTTACCTTCTTTTCTCTCCTCCCTTCCCTCGCTCCTCTCATCTAAGAACAGAGAGAATTTAGATCTACTAAATAAAAGTTAGAAGGAACTCCCAAGAGTGGGAGAGGCTCCAAGGGAAGAATACTTTAAGTTATCCTTGCACTGAAGATATAATCCCCATTTCCAAAAGGCAAGTGCTGGCTGGGGAGATGGGTCTTGCTGCACAGCCANAAGGACCCAAGTTCAATCCTCTAGAAGCCATGTAAAAATGAAGGTAGAGCAGAGTAAGCCTGGAACCCTGGTACTGGGGAGGTAGAAACAGGAGGATTCCCAGAGGTCTTTGCCTAGCCATTCTAGCCAAATTGGTGACTCCAAGTTCCGTGAGAGGCTATGTTGTAGAAAATTAAGGTAGAG
>LZPO01028185.1:0-11787 GCA_001675575.1 Neotoma lepida | reverse complement strand
TGGTCTGCATGACCCAATCATAGTTTAGATTTTTTTTCTTACCATAAGAAAACACTATTAACCCCCCTCCACATTTTTGAGACAGGGTTTCACTGTAGTTCTGCCTGTCTTGGAACTCACTATGTAGACTAGGCTGGCTACCTACCTCTGTGGGTTTCAAGAGTTTTCAAGAGGCTGTGAGGAAGACAAGACTTTTGTAGCTCAGGAATAGGGGGTTTCCAAATGGGGGATTTGGTGGGCAAAATAGGTGGGGTTACAGGAGCAGAACACAAGCGTGACTAGTTAGTCATAAAGACCTCCTGAAACAAAAACATGATTGTAATAGGCATAACACGGTAGTCATAACAACAGGCAGCCATATAACCTTCTGGAACAAAGGTAAGGCTGCAAGACAGTCCTAAACTAATTTTTGAAACAAAGATGTGATTGCCATTCTTGGAATAGGCAATACGGAACCATTTGTAGAATCCTTAAAAAAACAGAGGTTTAATCATAAACAGGAAGGAATCTAGTTTGTCTTTACTATGAGATTGCTTTGTAGTCTAAAATGGAGATAGCTTGTTTTTTGTTTGTTTGTTTGTTTGTTTGTTTTTTGTTTGTTTGTTTTGTTTTGTTTCTTCACAGACACTGATCAAAAATATTCCGAGGATCACAATTAGATGTGATTATTGTATGAAGCTAATTGAAAACAGCCAAAGCAATCAAGGATTGAATTAGTGACTTCCACTGCCACCTTCTAATAATTGCTAGAAAACAATTGCCACACATTCTGTCTTCTACCTATTTCTTTATGTGTTTGTCTTCCTAATTAGAGTGTTCTCAAGGTCAGACCTTTCTGAATCTTTTTGGTATTCCTAGCATTTGTACATGTTCTGGTAGACAGAATAGATTCAACTAATATTTTTCAAATGTGTATAAATTTTGTATATCTATCACAGTAGGATAAAGCCAAATATCAGTCATGGCTATAGTAAATATTTCAGAGAATTTTTTTTTCACAATTTCTATCTTTTCCACAGTTGATACCGAAGTCATAGCAAGACCTTTCACTTTTACAGCTCTTTCTCATGTAAGTGAAAAGATACAGCAGGGAAAAATGTTTTTGTAGAATAACCACTCAAGGTCTCAGTTTCAAAGCCAAACTGAAACAAAAACTCTCCAACACTTATAAATTATGAAGTGATCACACTTCGGGTTGCAAAGCATGTTTCATCCTGAGATCCCTTCACTTTCTGATAAATAACTCGTTTATGTTGACAACTCCTTAGAGGTGAACTAGGGGTAGTATTATTTCACTGTTGGAAAGAATATGGCTCAGTGCAGTTAAATGGTTTGCCTGGGGTCACAGGAGGCTTGTTCTCCTTGGTTATTTGTTTAGCAGTTGCTTCTGCTTCTGAAAAGTATCATGGCTCCACTGTAAAGAACCTCTGGAATAGCCACGGGTTAGAATATGGTCCTTGGGACTTCCTATATGCGGGCAAGTTAGGATGCTCATAATGTATGTTATGCTGTGNATTTTGCACCCTGCATCTTAACAAAAGTTTTGGCTAGTGAAATAGAGGAACTAGAACAATCTAGTTTCTTTGATCCAGTATCATTTCATCTATGTCCTTGCCTTAACAGTTGGAGCTCTTTGCCCTCCGTTTGAAATCCCTCAGCTCTCAGAACTCCTGCACGNATACAGATTCTTCCAGATAAAATCAGAATTTTAAGTTATTCTTTAACCTTACTTTCTAAATGCTTTCCTCTCATTGTTGTTCCAATGAGAGATTATTTATGATTTTGAAACACTTCACTGTTGAAGCAGATATTATTGATAGCTGAAAAAGTCTCATGAGACAATCCAATTATTTTTCATCCATCTGGAGACATATTAAATTCCATTGACTTCACTTCAAAGTCTATCAATGGTTAGGCATAGTATCATCATTTGTGCCAACATAAAACTAGGTACATGACTTTATATTTTAAATTGCACCATCATAAACTTTATTACATTGGATCTTCCCAATAGTTTGGAGAAATGGAAATTGTTATTTCCATTTACAGATGAAGAAAGACAAGCTCAGAAACATTGCCAACCTTACACAGAGAACAGGTAACACACAGCAGGACTAGGATTTGAACACTTAGTTTTGAATTTAGTATCTTCATTATTCTCATAGTGAATTTTCATTGTCAACTTGATTGAATTGAGACATGCTTAGAAGATTAATACATTACTCTTCTAGATGAGATTGTTTTAGAGATGATTAATTATATAGGAAGACCAACTTGGATATGGGTAGCATCATCAGATAATCTTGACTCAGTTGGAATTGGAAAAAAATAAAGAAGAAAAAGTAAGGAGCCTATGAGCAGGGTCACATTGCTCTCTGCCTCCTGTCTGTCCTGAGGTAAGCAGCTCCTTCCTCTGCTGTGGTGTTTCAATATGATAATTCCCTTTGCTACTGACCTGAAAGATGGTAAGTCATTCAGCCATGGATCTTTGAAACTGTGAGTCAAGTTAACTATTTTCTCCATTTTGCTTTTTGTAATTTTTTTCTCACAATAAACACAAATAATTAATGTAATTCTCATCATCATGATCATCATTACAGCACCAATACTAGTTATTTTTAATACTATTTTTCACATATCCCAGGTATTCCATCAAATATTCTCACCAATTCTTACACACTTTTAAAGACAGAATAGTACTGTTAACAAAGTGCCACTATACTTTTCAATATATCTTAACAATAATCCAAAGAATCTGAAGCCAGGGAGTTGGTAAGTTGGCGAAGGTCACACAATTTGGCAATAGTAGATGACAGATGATTTATACTTTATTTTTATTTATCTTTTGATTGCAGAATGGTTTATAATACACCAACAGCTATACATAACCAGTAAACATGTCTGTGTTTGAAAATAAGCATATACCTATGAGTAGTTACATTACAGTTCCATACATATAATCATTAACTACAGTTTTCTCAGTTATATTTTTGATGATAACCCAACATCAATTTACTAAATTTAAGCAAACAATACAATATTATTAACTACATATGCTATGCTGTAAGGAGATCTGTAGGACTTATTTACTTTGCATAACTGAAATAATGTTCTTGCTACGGTTAATTATCATTGTCAATTTGGGAAGATTTAGAATAACCAGGAGACCAACTTTTGGGTATGTCTTTGAGGCAGTATCCACAAAGGTTTCCCTAAGGAAGGAAGACTCAAACTAAACATGAGAGAGACCATACCATGGGCTGAGGTCACAGACTAAGTCAAAAAGGAAAAAGCAAGTGGTTCACTAGAATTTATTCATCTCTATTTCATGACTGTGGATGCTATGCCACCAGCTGCCTCATGCCATGTCATGATGAAGTATACCTTAATACTTTGAGCCAGAAAAATTTAATTAATAAAAGTAAATAAATAAAATCAGACGGGTGGATCAATGGAATCAAATCAGAGACCCTGATATAAATTCAAANACCTATGAACACCTAATTTTTTTCAAAGAAACCAAAATTATCCAACGNCAAAAAGAAAGCATCTTAAATAAATGGTGCTGGCATAACTGGATTTGGCATGTAGAAGAATGCAAATAAATCCATATCTATAACCCTGCACAAAACTCAACTCCAAATGGATCAAAGACCTTAACATAAATCCAGTTACATTGAACCTGATAGAAGAGAAAGTGGGAAGTAGCCTTGAATGCATTGGCACAAGAGACAACTTCCTGAGTAGAACACCAGTAGCACAGACACTGAGATCCACAATTAATAAATGGGACCTCATGAAACTGAAAAGCTTCTTGCTGTGGGATGTCTTTCTGTATGCTGTGAATATGTGTTGGTCTGATTGGTTGATAAAAATAGCTGCATTGGCCTATGGCAGGGCAGCTTAGAGGCAGGCGGGAAATTCAAGCAGATACACAGGGAGAAGAAAGGAGAGGAGGAGGAGATGCCAGCCGCCAAAGAAGCAACAAGATGCCAGCAGACCAGTAATGCCACGGCAACGTGGCAACTTATTGATTAATAGAAATGGGTTAAATTATAAGAGCTAGCTAGCAAGAAGCTGCCATAGGCCATAGAGTTTGTAATTAATATAAACCCGTGAATGATTATTTTATAAACAGCTGCAGGACCGCAGGGCTGGGCAGGACCAGAGAAATTTTCTGGCTACAGCTTCTGTAAGGCAAAGGGCATTGTCTACAGAATGGGAAAAGATCTTCACAAACCCCACNTATGATCTTCAAAATATATAAAGAACTCAAGAAACTAGACATCAAAATACCAAATAATCCAATTAAAAATGGGGTACTGATCTAACAGAGAATTCTTAACAGAAGAATCTCAAATGGCTGAGATACACTTAAAGAACTATTCAATATCCTTACCCATCAGGGAAATGCAAATCAAAATGACTCTGAGATTCCATCTTACACCTGTCGGAATGGCTCAGATCAAACACACTAATGACAGCCTCTGCTGGAGAGGATATGGAGCAAAGGGAACACTCCTCCATTGCTGGTGGAAATGCAAACTTGTACAGCCATTTTGGAAATTGATACTGCAGTTTCTCAGAAAATTGGGAATCAAGCTACCTCAAGATTCAACTATACTAATCTTAGGCATATACCCAAAGGATGCTCAATCATACNACAAGGACACTTGCTCAACTATGTTCATAGCAGCTTTATCTGTAATAGCCAGAACCTGGAAACAACCTAGATGCCCCTCAATAGAAGAAAGGATAGAGAAAATGTGGTACATTTGCACAATGGAATATTTCTTAGCTGTAGAGAGCAATGACACCATGAAATTTGCAGGCAAATGGATGGAACTAGAAAAAATCATCCTGAGTGAGGTAATCCAGACTCAGAAAGGCAAACATAGTAAGTACTCACTCATAAGTGGGTATTAGCTGTAAGGTAAAGGATAACCAGACTACAATCCACAGACCCATAGAGACTAGCTAACAAGGAGGGCTCAAAGAGGGACGCATTGATTTTCCTGGGAAGGGGAAGTAGAAGAGATTTCCAGGGTTGATGGGAACATGAGGGATCGGGTTGGGTGGGTTGGTGGGGCCGAGATGAAGGGGGAGAGTAATGAAAGAGATGTTTTGATGCGGGGGGCATTTCGGGGTTAGGGAGAAACCTGAGTCAAGGGAAACTCCCAGGAATCTACAAAGATGACCCCAGCTAAGACTCCTAGCAATAGTAGAGAGTGTGCCTGAACTGGCCTTCTCCTGTAATCAGATTGGTGACTATCTTAATTGTCATCAGGGAGTCTTCATCCAAGTAACTGACAGAAACAAATGCAGAGATCCACAGTCAAGCATTGGATCAACCTCCAGAAATCCTACTGAAGAGTAGGGGAAAAGCTGTGGGAGCCAGGGAGGTCAATGTTATCACAAGAGAATCAACAAAAACAACCAACCTGCTCATAGGAGCTCACAGACTTTGGACCGACAGCTAGGGATACTGCATGGGATTGACCTAGGCCCTGTACATGTGTGTGACAGTCGTGTTGCTTGGTCTATTTGTGGGACTCTTAACAGTGGGATCAAGACCTGTCGCTTATGCTTGAGCTGGCATTTGGAAACCTATCCCCTGTACCTGGATGCCTTACCCAGCCTTAACAAAGGGAGGGGCTTAGTCCTACTTCAGTTTGATATGCCATGCTTTGTTGACATCCATGGGAGACCTGCCCCTTTCTGAACAGAAACAGAAGAAGAGTGGATGCTGGTGTGGGCCAGAGAGGAGGGAAGGANGGAAAGGGACAAGAGGAGAGAGGGGAATCAGGATGTAAAAGAAATGAAAAATTTAATTAATAAAAAAANCCTGTGAGCCAGAATGAATTCTTATTTCATTAAGTAGCTTTTGTCAGATATTTGTGAAAACAATGAAAAAAGTAGTATAGAATTTTGGTACCAGAAATGGGTCCTTGTGATAAACCTGATCCTGCAGTATATAGCTTTTAAATTGCTTTATGGAAGGTATGTGGAAGATTTAGGTTTAGGGCAGAGAAGAACTTGAATATTGTCAGCAAGGCTAGATGGGCCACACTGGTGGGAGTCTGGAAGACCAGAATGCTAAGAAAATGCAATATTGGAGGTCTGGCTCGTGACATTTCATAGGCAAACAAAGACTATTGGGTCCTGGACTTAAGATCATTTGTGTCGTAGTCTGGAAAAACAACACACAACTGACAACTGTGTTTTTGCTCATNCCCTTAGAACTAGATTAAGGCTGAATTTGAAAGTAATGAATTAATTTGTTTGATGAGGAGAACTTCAAGGCAGGATAACATTCTGGCTGTATAACCTATAGTTATAGCTTACTGCTTTTATCTAAGTCTAGAGTAAGAGGGTACTAGAATTAGGTACGGAAAATGTTCAGTTTAGTGAGGAAATGGGCCAAAGTGACTAACAAAAGCCAGTCTATTGTCTAAGAAGTTCTATTACTCAAGAAGAAAGGCCAAGTGGAGTGGTGGTGGTGCATGTCTTTAATCCAAGCACTCAAGAGGCAGAGACAGGAGGATCTCTGAGTATGAGGCCAACCTGGGCTACCGAGTGAGTTCCAGGACAGCCAGAGCTACACAGAGAAACCCTGTCTGGAAAAGAAAAAAAAAATCAGGAAGAAAAAAAGAAACAATCAGGGGAGACTTTCCAATCCTGGTAGCTACACCCCCTCCACTCCACAGAGGGCATTGCACTGTTCTTGTTATCACAAACATTTAAATAGTGTCTGATTTAGGTCTGATACTTTTTTTTTTCATGAATTTTACTGAATAATAGGTGAAGTCAAATTCTAATTTACCCACCTTAGTTTGTGGCAAATCCCAATCATGAATAAATTCTTCTTCAGGAAGGAGAAGCAATTATCTTCTACAGGAAATCCTTCAATAATGATGGAGGTCAGATTGTCCCAGCATCTGGAGGGTGAGGGGGTGAGAAGTAAAATATTCTTTGAAGAGAGTTGTTTTTTTATTACAGGAAATGAGAGTAAATTTCAAATTTGTTTATCTTTATTTTACTTTAAGAAAGCAAATTAAAATAAATTTTATGAAATAGAAAAAGAGATATTGAGGTACAAAATAAGCAGAATAAGAAGAGAGAGAGAAAGAGAGAGAGAGAGAGAGAAAGAAAGAAAAAGAGAGAGAGAGAGAAAGAAAGAAAAAGAGAGAGAGAGAGAGAGAGAGAAAGAAAGATAAAGAGAGAGAGATCTATGGGAAAATAAGAAAACAAAAACTTGGTTTAATACTAGCTTTAAAACCAAGAGCAAAGCTTTGTATGCCAGCTTATACCTGTAATGAGTGAATTAATTGACTCCTAGTAGATTTCCTCTGACCTCCACATACTTGCCATGACACATATGTATGCATACATACTGGCAATAGTAATAAATTATTAAAAAATAAACAGAAATAAAATAATAATGGGATGTGGATTATCAGCTCACTAGATGCTCTCAGAAGCCTGAGGACAGGGATGTTTGATCTAAGAGTTGATTGATGAGTGATATCAATGAGAGAATGTGATGAGTTTGGTTTTTGAACAGAGTCTGTAATTTCTGTCAAATTCTGTGGTTGATTTGCCAGCAGGCAGAGGAATATGTCCCTTACANAGTATGAAAAACCNGGAGACAACATGACTCTGGAGATAGAAATCTGAGAACAATGGAAAACAGANTAAGAGCTGGAGAAAGAGGTTTCCTATGTCCTGCTTTGTTACAGATTGTTGTTGTGTTGTTATTCACTGGCCTCTGTTACATTGGAACCTTCGCAGAGAATTTCTGTTAAACAGATTAAGATAGTTAAGCACAAGAGGAGAACTGATATCTAGGAAGAATGGTCTAGGGAGAAGAATTCTGGACAAGAAGGAGAGGCAGCCAGGGTCACAGCACAGAGAAGGAAGAAAAACCACTGCATATAGGAGTAAATAACAACATAAGTTTCATAAAGGACAACACAGATAGAAGTGGCAGATCCTATAGACAGGCCAAGAGTGATGTGAATTTTAAGGGAGTCTTTGGTTTGTCAAAAACCCCACAATTTTGTATTTTCCATACTTAAACTCAGCCAGCAGCAGACTCAGACTGAATACAAGGAGTCNGTGGCTGACACTATAGAGCAAAGAGATCCTCTTTGGTTGTTTGAGAAAAATATTTTTTGGAGTGAAAGTAAACAATGAGAAATACCTTTAGCAACTAACTCTGGCATTCTTATATGTAGACAAAGAAATATCTTTGTTCACTTTAATATTTATTTGTAAATGCTTTAAAGAAGATTTATTCATTTTATTTTGTGTGTATGAATGCTTGTATTTATGTATACCACATGGGTATCTGGTGCTCATACAGGTCACAAGAGTGATTTAGACCTCCTTGAGCTGGAGTTACAGACAGTAGTGAGAAGCCACATGGGTGCTAAGANCTGAACCCAGGTCCTCTGGGAAAGCAGCCAGTGCTCTTAAGTGCTGAGCCATCCCTGCAGCTTCTGCTGTAGTACATCAATTGCAGCACAGGTAGGTTAGAAAAACAGTACTGTTGACTTAATACATGAAGAGATAAAGTAGTAACAACTAGTGCTTGTTGGAAGAAATAGCTGCATATGTCCCACTGTTCAAAAGACTGGATGACAACTATGGACACACCAAACTGGATGGGAAAAGTCCTTAAAGCCTCCACTCCACACAAAGAACTATAGGTTACTCAGGAAGGTTGGGAGCAAGAGACCTGGTCTTTCTTAGGGAAGAGCACCACTTGGTTTTCCAGTCCTAAACAGTCCCCCCAAACTAACATTATATGGACTGAACAGGTTATAGTTAAAATTATATATATGTACCCAATAACAAATAGTGAAAATGTAGGCCATGCATTTAAAGGAGCATGGGGACGGGTATATGGGACAGTTTGGAGGAAANGGAAGAGAGAAGAGTTGTAATTATATTAATCTCAAAAACCAATGCTGTGTTCTGTCAATTGTTTCTGTATATCTTTGTTTCTCTCCATCTTCTAGCTTGGTCCCCTATCCCTTCTGCTAGAAACACTATCCATTTCTATAATTAGATTTCCAGTTTACAAGTCAGAAGCTAGAAATACCAAGTAGTTCAAGATTTCTGATGTAAAAGAAGAAAAGAAAAATATGCATGGCTTTTCTAACATTCCACATCTGGTAAGGTGCTAACCAAGGCAGCTGCTAAAGGCAAGAACCCACAAATGCTTGTGATTGCTTAAACAAACCAAACTTTCTCATTTTGGGGGGTGGTATACAGTAATGCGTTAATGAATCAGCTTCTACTCCAGAAGTCTGGAGAAGAACCAATAAGATATTTTTTAATCTTTTGAGCAATTTCAGGCCTGAAATCTGTAGAGCTGGNGTCCAAGAAAGGAAGATCATGAGCAAGCAGGCTAGACCCCTTGAGCATGAGTTGAAGTTCGATAACTCCATCAATTCTGAGGTTTATGAAATGTTACAACTGCACTGCTTTTCAAATACCCTACTTTGCCTATTTATATATTTTTATTATGCCTTTTCATAATAGTGAATCTAGTAATAATTTATAGGCTTTAACATATGGTTCTGTAGCAGCATATTATGCCTACTTAAAAAGTAGAATAAACCCCTATCTAACACTGCTTGGGTGACCAAACACCTGAGACTAAGCCCAGGACCTAAGGTAAAAATCAAACAACCAAATATTGCTCTTCAATAAAATGACTCCTAATAACATTGTACTATATTCATAGGTCAGTGCCTTGCTCATTCATGATCAGAGAAACGTCCTCCTGCAGCAGATGGAAACATATACAGAGACCCACACCAGACGATATGCAGAGAGTGAGAGACCTTGAAACACTCAGCCCTAAATAGAACGTCTTCATTAAATCCTTCCCCTTAGAGCTCAGGGAACCCTATGGAAGAGGAGGCAGAAAGAATGTAAGAGCTGAAAGGAATGGGGGAAACTAAGGAATCAAGGCCCTCTAAATAAACAGGATTAAAGCTCATATGAACTCACAGAGACTGAGGCAGCANTCACAGTTCCTTCATGGGTCCTTTGGGTATATATTATAGCTTGGTGTTTTTATGGGATCCCTGAGAGTGCAAATGAGAGAATCTCTGATTCTTAATGCCTTCTCTTGTTCTCCTGGGCTCTTTTCCTTCTGTTGGTTTGCTTTATCCTATTCCAATATGTTAGTTTTGTCTTATTATAGCTCATGTTATTTTATTTTATTATTATCCCTTAGAAGCCCATTTGTTTTCTAATGAGAGACAGAAATGGGGTGGATCTGGATAGGAGGGGAGGTGGGGAGGACTTGGGAGGAGTAGAGGGAGGGGATCCCATAATCAGGATATATCATGTAAGAAAAGCAAATCTGCTTTCAATATAAGGAAAAAAGAGTAAATACGTTAGTGATATTAAGATTTTGATACAAAGCTTCTATTAAGATATGGCTCTGTATATTTGTTATTCTGGATGTTATTACAGGCAGATTATATTCTGGCCCNTCTAGAATAAAGATCACTAAAGTCCTTGATGGAGTGATGGTTTCAGTAGTGGGCAATGGTGGCAGACACATTTGCACAAGGCTGGGACAAAGATTTGGCTCTGCTGTCAGGCCTTCCTCCTCCTCTGCTTTCTTTCCCTTGACTTAGTCAGAGCAAATGCATTAGTTATGAAGTGGTACAGTGAAAGTCAAAATGTCAGGATGCTTTCAAAGCTCTAAGGAATTGAAAACAACTAGTACTTGAAATTAGAGAAGGAGAAGCTTCAGGAAAATTTTAAAAAATATCAATTTTGAGGTTGAAAGCAAACATATTTCTCTTTTGAGTTCATGTCATGCTGAAATGCTTTGGCTTTAACTTTCAGCTTAAAGAATTATTCATTTCTATTTCATTTATTAGCACTTGGAAAATGTGAAAATAGTTGAAGTGGGAGACTCCAGGACAATATTAGATGTGAGTAGACAAAAAGCATTTCTGATTACAAATTTATTTAGCCTGCTCAAATTTATAAAGGAATGTTTTCATATTAGTATTTCTGCTNTGAAACTAAGAAATCCTTTGAAATTAAAATTTCAAAAGCACATTAAGAAATACATTATTTTTTGTGAAACATCTTTCTTCTATGCTTGAATAAAAATCTAGATGGTTGCTAATCTGGCAGGTCACCAAAGTTGATAAAACTAAAGGATGATTCATAATGTATATTTATATGCAAAATGATGACACACACCATTTCAGGTTATTGTAATGTGAGTTTCAACAAGGCAGTGATATTAATCTTTATGTTTTGAATGAGGTGGCCCAAAATCCATTTGAAAATAATGGATGCTTCCAAATTACTTTTTTTCACATATGTGTTTATGAGTTCCATCCTGGAGATTTATTACATCTGTCTGGCTACAATGTTATCTAAGAAGTAATGTTTCCAAAGAAAGAAATAACACATCTTTGAAAATATTTTCTATGAATTAAATTAAATTAAAATTGATAAACTTTTGTGGTAGGCTCTTACTTGNCAGGAAGCATACCAAGCTATGGTAATAAGAGATAATTGTAACTCAGACACTTCTGAAGAGCCCTTAGTCAAATAAGGAAGAAAGAATATATCTAGGAATACTGAAATGATGTGTGGTTAATCTCCAATTATTCTATACATGAGACAAAGAGAGCCTTTAAGAAAGTAAGTTAAGATGAGCAGGAGAGGAGATTTGAACAGTGAAGCAGATTCCTTAAATAACCACCACTGTTCCTTACAGTATTCCATACTTGTACTGAT
>LZPO01028183.1:0-12148 GCA_001675575.1 Neotoma lepida | reverse complement strand
TTCTCCTCTTTTGTGGGGTTCCCTGAGCTCCACCTAGTATTTCATTGTGAGTCTCTGAATCTGCTCACATCAGTTGCTCTCTGATGACAGTTGGCCTAGGCAGCAATCTATGAGTATAGCAGAATATCATTAGAAATCATTTCATTGAGGTTTTTGTTGTTGCTGTTGTTGTTCTATCCTAGTCTCTGGGCTATTCTGTGTCAGGTGTGGGCTCCTTCTAGTGGCATGGGCCTCAAATTGGACCAGTCACTGGTTGGCCTCTTTCACAAGTTCTGTGCCANCATTACCCCATCACATCTTGCAGGCAGGACAGAGTGTAGGTTGAAGGTGTTAAGGCTGGCTTGGTGTTCCAATCGCACTGCTAGAAGCTTTGTCTGGTTATCGAAGATGGCCAGTTCAGGATCCGTATCCCCCATTACTAGGAGTCTTCACTAGGGTCAGTCGNGTAGATTCCAGGGAGTTTCTACTGCACTAGGTTTACACACCCTTCCTTGGCCCCCTAATTCCAGTATTCTCTCCCAATACTCTCTCCCTTCACTCACCGCCCCCCACCTGATATCTCCTTTTCCCATCCCCATTCTCTGCAGTCCACCTGCAAAATCTATTCCATTTCCTCATCCCATGGAGATCAATGCACCCCTCCCCCGCCTTTATCCCTCCTTGTTACTTAGCTTCTCTGGATCTATGGATTGTAGTATGATTATCCTTTACTTAACAGTTAATATTCTCCAATAAGTGAGTATATACCATGTTTGTCTTTCTGGGTCTAGATTACGTCACTCAGAATTATTTTTTCAGTTCCATTCATTTGCCTGCAAATTTCATGATATCATTGTTTTTTTTAAACAGCTGAGTAATATTCCACTGTGTACATGTATGACATTTTTTNAAAAAATTCATTCTTTGGTTTAGGGACATCTAGGTTGTTTCCAGTTTCTGGCTAGTATGAATAAAGCTTGCACGGACATAGTTAAGCAAGTGTCCTTGTGGTAGGATGGAGCATCCTTTGGGTATATGCCCAAGAGTGGTAGAGCTAGATCTAGATGGATTCCCAATTATTTGAGGAACTGTCATATTGATTTCCATAGTGTTTGAACAAGTTTGCACCCCAACCAGCAATGGAACAGTATTCCCCCTTGCTCCACATCTTCACCAGCATGAACTGTCACTTGTGTTTTTTATCTTAGCAATTATGACAGGTATAAAATGGAATCTCAAAGTAGTTTTGATTTACATTTTCCTGATGGCTAAGGATGATAAACAGTTCTTTAGGTATCTCTCTGCCATTTGATGTTCCTCTGTTGTGAATTCTGTTTAGATCTTACCCCATTTTTTAAATTGGATTATTTGNTTTGTTCATGTCCANTTTCTTGAGTTCTTTATATATTTTGGATGTTAGCCTTTTATCAGTTGTGAAGTTGGCAAAAATATTTTCCTATTTTCTAGGCTGCCATTTTGTCCTATTGATGATGTCTTTTGCCTTAGAGAAGCTTTTTGTTTTCATGAGGTCCCGTTCATTAATTGTCAATCTCAGTGTCTGTGCTATTGGTGTTCTGTTCAGGAGGTTGTCTCCTGTGCCAATGCATTCAAGACTTTCCCCCACTTTCTCTTCTATAGGGTTCAATGTGTCTGGTTTTATGTTGAGATCTTTGATCCACTTGGACTTAAGTTTTGTGCAGGGTGATAGATATGGATCTATTTGCATTCTTCTACATGCAGACATCTAGCTAGGCCAAGCACCATTTGCTGGATGCTTTCCTTTTTATGTCATGTATTTCTGGCTTTTCTTTTCTTAATCAAAAATCAGGTGTCCATAAGTGGATTTATATCTGGGTCTTCAAATAAATTCCATTGATTAATGTGTCTGTTTTTATGCCAATACCATGTGGTTTTTATTACTATAGCTCTGTAGTAGAGCTTGAAATAGGGAATGGGAATACCTCTGGATAGTCTTTTATAGTACAAGATTGTTTTAGCTGTCCTGGGATTTTTTTGTTTTTCCATATGAAGTTGAATATTGTCCTTTCAAAGTCTGTAAAGAATTGTGGTGGAATTTTGATGGATATTGTATTGAATCTGTAGATTATTTTTTATTAAATAGCCATAACTCAAATACTTGTACTCTGGAGGTAGAGGCAAGAAGATTTCTGCAAGTTCTAGGCTAGTCAGACTACATAGTAAGGCCTTGTTTCAAAATAAAATAAGATAAACCTTAGTGGTTAAAAGAAAGATATGTTTATTTTTAAAGTGTTTAAGAGAAAATTTTACATAGTATTCTTTTATACAAGAATTTCAATAAGTACAGAATAAATTGGCATGAAGAAAGGATAAAAGAAGTTGGCAGAAATAAAATCAATGGTGTCAGTTACTGTAAACTCAAATAGATTAATCTCCTCATCCCAACTCATTGTAAAAGTCAGATTAGGATAAGAAACAAAATCAGAAATTGAACTGTGATATTCAATAGGTACATTTCACCCAGAAGAATGAAGAATAATAAAGATGATATTTCAAAGAAATAGTAGGATGAAAGATATGGCAAAGATTTATCAAGCACAGAGAAGAATTTGATCACATAAATTCCAGACTACATAGAATTTAATACAAAACCCAATTAAACAAGAAAATCTTAGGCTCTTGGTCTTCTGTAATTTGAATATTAATGAATATTTGAAATAGTAAATTTTTGGTCAGCATTAGGTTTTATCAATCCCACAAAAACTCTTAAAAGCCAAATAAGAAATTGATTATTCACATAAGAATTTTCAGCATTATACTTCTCTCTTGGATAGATAAGATCCAAGTTAGATACAAGATTTCAACAAAATAATTCATAGGGATAATGAACATGTTGTCTCCTATTAAAATTAATCTTCTTTAAAGTGTCTAAAGAACAATTACTAAAATTATATGTATTATATANTATATTACAACAAAAATTGACACACTAAGAAAATGAAAAGAGAAGGCAGAAATTGGGAGTACACACATGTAAAAGACATCTCTGAGAAGATATAACAAGAACACTCAATGAACACTTAAACTTCAATTAAGAGAAAAACAAGGCCCAAACATTATGACTATATATCAAAGAAGATATACATATGGCAAAAATATCTAACAAAATTTACTCTATGTCATGTCATCTAGGAAATGAACATTAAAACAAGGTACCACTACCATATATTAGAGTGGCCAATATTCCTGACACTAACATCACCAAACACTGGCAAGGATGTACAGCAATAGGCACCATGGTATATGAGCACTGTGGTGATGTATTGTGTCCCCAATATACTGTGTCTCCCAATAAAATTTACCTGAGGATCAGAGGAAATAGCCAACCACTATAGTAAACAAAAGTCATGCAATGTTAGTGCATGCCCTTAATCTGTCTGGATCTCTGTGAGTTCAGGATCACTTTAGGGAACAGAGCCAAGCATGGTGACACACGTCTTTAATCCCAGCACCAACCATAGAGTTGGAGGTCTGTGCAGACAGAGAGGAAGTGATGTAGCTTGGCAGAGAGAGGAAATGAGTTAGCAGAATAGAAAGGCATAAAAACATGAGTAGGACAGGACATCGNTCTCTTTGGAAGCTGTGGCATTGGTGAGGTAAGGTTACCCAGTGGCTGTTCCTATTCCTCTGATCTCTGTCAGATTTTCACCCCTATTTCTGACTCCATGTTTTTAATAAGACCATTTAGAAATTTGTCTACAGAGCACTATATATATGAATGCAAACTAACACAGCCACTTTGGAAGGCAGTCTGTTGTTGCTGTTTGTAAAACTGTGTGCACTACAAACCATGCTCCTTTGTGCTTACCCAAAGGAGCTAAAATTTTGTGACCCTATAAAATACTCTCACACAGATGTTTATAAGCTTGAAACTCACCAATTTCCATCTCAGCCTCCTGGGCCTGTATCAGAGGTCCATGTGTAGAAGACTTGGTCCTCAAAGCAGCAGTGCTAGTAGGTGGAGTGTTGTTCGAATCTAAGATGGTCTTGTGATAAAAAACCCAGGGCCAGATATCAGGGTGAAAGCTGAAAGATTGGAGAAACAAAGCAAGCCACAGCCACCACCTATTACCTCACCTATTCCATGAATCCTCAGACGGAAAGCTTCTGAGTTCTCACCCAAAAGGGTCTCACCTGAACTGCTTTAGTTCATGTTTCCTCACGCTTTATATACCTTTCTCTGCCCTGCCATCACTTTCTGGGATTAGAGACATGTGTGCTTCCCAATACTGGGATTAAAGGTGTGTGCCACCACTGCCTGGCTGTTTCCAATGTGGCCTTGAATTTACTCTGCCGCAGGAGTGATAGGATTAAGGGTGTATGACACCACTGTCTGGCCTCTATGTCTAATCTAATGGCTGGCTCTCCTCTGATCTTCAGGCAAGCTTTATTAGGGGACACAATATATCACCATATTTTCCCTTTTTTGTCTAAAATAATAAAAGGTTATAACTAATATAAGAAAAACTATATACAATAGGTATAATAAGTATATACAATATATATAGTCAAGAATTACATTAACAATGTCCAGTNCATTAACATCTGACAAATTCTGAGAAAATACTCCATTATCAATCCTATTTTTGTGAGTCCATGGTGTTGTACATAATTTACATTCTACCCGAACTTGTATTACCAACCAAAAATATCTTTTGATGTCTTTCAATCTTATACACTTTACACCTCTTCAGCAAGTAACATGGAAAACGATAACTATAGCTATCTAATCTTTAACTCCCTCGGAGACTTGTGAAGGAAATAATATTAACTGAGTAAGCAGGAAGTGCAAACACAAAACTTATAAAAATGTGAGAAATGACAGAAACAGTTGGCTGCTTGGACAGTCACCCANGATTTCTCTGCAACTTTGGGACATCTATCTTTGGCCTATAGGCCTAGCATATCTGACAGACTCATCTGTGAAGCAGGATTTTCTAAAGGGCCTTCCTCCTTTATCTTGGCAAAGCTTGGCAGTCCTTTCTTTTGTGTCCTGCTTGTCCATTTTGGATAGCATATTATCAGTAGTCGAGGCAAGGGCACTTTCTTGCCCAGTGGCCAACTTGCCACAAAGAAAGTAAACTCCATAAGGAGTTTCTCCAATGCCCTTCATCTTCTCTGAAGTAGATTGGTGCTCCCAGGAGCAGACATGTCTCATTGTAATAAAAAAAGGAATCTATGTTATTAAAACATCTTAAATGCCATATTCTGTAGATCTCTGAAGTGCTTGAAGATGACTTATTTATCTAAAATATATTTCTGTTTGACCTTGAAAACATACCTAATATGACTACAAGTTCAATTGTAATCGGTGACTAAATACTAACTTGTACTTTTTTATATCCTAATTAGTTGGTAATAATAACTTTCAAGGACTAGCAATTTGCATTACATTGTTAAATGAGTTGTATAGGTACAATACCTTAAACAAGATTAGAAATATATGTACAGTATTTTCTAACAAAATTAATCTCAGATTTGTACCAATATACAAAATTTATATACAATATATACTAAAATCCAATCCAATGTAAACTATTAAAACTAGTAGTTGCTTTCTAAAATTAGATTCAATAATCTACCTTTTTAGCTTATCATATCCATATTCTCTCTTTTTTCTTTTCAGAGTAGATTCAATAATAATAATAATCTACTTTATCCATCATTTCTATATCTTTTTTTGAGAGTAGATTCAATAATCTACCTTTTATCTTATATTATCTATATCCTCTTTTTTTCTTTTTTTTCAAACAAGACCCCCAAATCTAATCTCTTCTGTTTAGCTTTTTTCTCTTTTCTTTTTTTGATCATTATCAATTAACAACTTGTAACCAACCATCTTAAACAATGACAATTATCCATAACCCATTGAATAACCAAAAACCACCCACCCCACTTCTTGGGAATGTGGGAGCTGTATTCTAAAAATTACTTCCTGCTATAAGGGGCTGGCTCTGTCCTCTGATCCTCAGGCAAGTTTATTAGGGTACACAATATATCGCCACAGTGGGGCCTAGTGGGATGTCATTAGATCATAGGTATACACCCTCAGAGAGGGTTGTGGGACCTGGGCTATGGAACTTGCCTCTTGATATTCTCTTTCACTTCCATGCCACAGGATGAGCTTTCTTTTGCCAAATTATCCTTGATGTTGCCCTACCAGAGGCCTAAATACAATGGAGTCAATTTATTATGGAACTCCATAAACATGAGCCAAAATAATATTTTTCTCATCAGAAGCAGAAAATAATGCAAGCTTTTATCATAGTGATGTGAAGTTAACTACATGTCTACCTCTTTCCAAAGTCTGTCATTACTTGGCCAAACACTGTAGTTCAAATTAACTTTTTTAGGGTGGTGTTATTAAAGCTGACAGATATTATTCATCTTCATTTACACTCATAAGTAAATAATTAAAGTTAACAACTAAAGTAATATATAAAGCATGATAAAAGTAATTAGTTCTGTTTTCAGGATTTGAGTTTTTGTTACCTACATTTGTTTAAAGCTCATTATGTAATTTCTAGGGTCTATTATACATACCAATGTGAAATACTACCCAATGACAGAAAGTCATCTATAACACACATCCTGATCCCTCTGATAATTAATACAAATGTTCAAACAAACAAAACAAAAGGTAATTTCTTTTTAAATGTAAAATTGTCATATACACAAATACCAACTTTATTTCATGTTAAGAACGTATTTCAGAACTTGTGAACATTAAGTGTATTACTTGTGTATTTGTTACAAATTCGAATTTCCCATAAAATTTATCACTTATTTAATGCTAATCAGTAATTTGGCTTTATCAGTCTTAAATATCACATTTTCATAATGATCAATAAATGTGTCTGTCTCCCGTAGAGTGGTGTACACAGCCAGCATGTGAATAGAGTGGTTAGTGACAAAAAGATTACATGCTGTACTGTGAGAAGAAATAATTTTAATTTAAGAAATGCTACTGTACCTCAAAATATCTTTTGGAATTTATCATCATTATTTTCTTGTGAGGTTTTACAATAACTCTTTCTAGAATTCTTTTGTGCCACCTTCCATTAAAGNAACATTATATTCCTCCACTATGCTAAAGGTAGTCTCAATCTGTAGTTGTGGCTGCCCATATCCCTTCCTAGGAAATCTCTATCACTCTCATATGTTGGCAAACCTTAGAATGCAGATTCTGTAGGTCTAGGATTGGGTGTAAAAAGATCTGCATTTTAATGTAGCATTATCCCAAAGACCACAAATCAAACAGCAAAGAAACAGTGATGAACAAGACTGGTACTGAAGTCTCACATGACTGGGTCAAAGCCCCTGTTTATTAGCCATGCAATCTTGCACTCTCCTGACTTCTAATTTCTTCTTGAGTAAAAGGAGAATACCTTGTTTCAGGGAGCTATNCAGAGGAAGAGGCAGAACGATTATAAGAGCCAGAGTAGTGGATATCAAAGGAAATAATGTCTTCCAGACAGAACAGGACTGATACACATACGAACTCACAGAGACGGTAACAGCATGAAGAAGACCTGTACAGGTTTAAGTCACATGGGTCCCAGCATTGAGAAGAGGTGTGTATACAGGCTCCTACCTCTAGCCAAGAAGCAATCTGCAATTGATATCCATTTGCAAAGGAAAAATCAGTTTTCTCTAATAGAGTCTCACTGGGTACATTAACACACTTTAGGGCAGTCCTCATGCTCAAGAGTGGTTGATCAACAAACAAACAAAACCCATTTTTCTTTGGGAGGTTAGGGATCATTTTGTTTTGTTTTATTATGTTTTGTCTTATTGGTTTTTTGTTTGCTTTTTTTTAAAAAAGGGGGGCATGAAGTTGGGTGGGTAGGGAAGTGAGAAGGATCTGGAAGGAGTTGGGGGTATCATGATCAAATATGTCACATGAAAAAATAAATACATAAATAAAAGATGATAGTACTGGCCTCACTTTTTTTTAACATTTTGATATTGTTGCAAACTTCATGTAAAGTCTTTAAAACTATGTGTCAGTGTCTTAAACACATTGCAAATGCCCAGCACAGCTTAGCTCTTNTTTTACTGTGTACAAACAGATTTGGGTCAGATGAGCTTCCAATGTACAGTATAGTTATATAACTACCCATGCTCAGATAACTCATTTCCACAGGAAGTAATGTCACACACTNCTATCAAACCTATCTTCTAATTTGGTACTGGCTAGCTGGTGTTTCACTGAGAATGCAAAGCTATATTAAGTTCATTAGAGGAATAATTAACTTAGAATGTGAGGCCCATAATCATACATTTATAATTAAGTAGTTCTCTGATGGTTAAAAATCTCAGTCAAGAGTATCTACTAAGCCAGTTTTATACACAGCAGGGCCATCATCACTGGACTTGTTTCTGTCACTTTGTGATACCAGTCCTCTATCAGATATGATGATTAAATCTACAATCTTTCCTTTGGTAAAACAGGAAAAGTGACCACCAACCTGTGATGGCATCACCAGAAGAGGCTTCTTGCTTTAAAGTAAATATGCTGCCTTTCCCTCTGTGTTTATCTACTAGCAGGGACCCATTAGGCATTGACAAAGTTCTATTTCAGAAGCATCATCTTTGAATAATCAGTTGCCTTTTCTCTCCTTGGGATGCTATGCGTGCAGAACTTCCATTAGCAAGGCATATAGGGTTAACATATGCACATTATTAATGTAAAAATACCTTTATCCACCCTGCAAAATATGCAGACAAACAGCCCTGTCCTGATCTAAGCTGACAATTTAGTTCACTTGAAGCCTTNTGATGAGGATGCCCTCTTCCCTTCTAAACACATATCCTCAAAGAGAATCTGTGGGTGATGACAGCTGGTTGAAGAGACTAGAACTAGAAATTGGAAAAGTCTCTGATACTAGGCTCTCCCAATTAACTGAGTAAAAACACTGATTCCACAGAAATAAAATTCAGAGAGACCATGAGTAGTGAGTAGGGATTAGGCTAGGGAAAAGCTCAGATGTGCAGACTCCCTCTAACACTCAGCACATTTATACTCAACCCAAGATCACCAAGTAAATCTGTAAACAAGCCCCCTTCATCCCTTTCTTTGGATGATCATTTCATTTCATCTAGAGTTATAGGCTTAAAAAAATGCTTTCAGGTGAACATTTTAAGCCTCAGATCTGGGGAAATAAATAGAACTGTAGTTATTGGAGCATAAAATATAAATGCTCATCTACGGAGGAGTTGTTAGCCAGAGGATGNGATCCAGGAAGTAATGGTGTCTGCCTTTACCAAGGGAAGTTGATAGAGTAGGATAATTAGGAAAAAAATAACTAAATCTCTATTTAAAAATGAAATTATCCATAGATTCTTGCTAGTTAAAACACAGTTAAGTGAAATCTGCCTATGGGAAGCAGAGACCTGGGCAGTTGGGTTTTAACAGGGCCATTTTTTGTTGTCACTCTGCAAAACCACCTCTAGGATGCTTTCAAGGCTGAATCACCCTGTAGAGTCATTACCATGAACAGATGTATAACGGATTGTCTAATTTTGTTATTTTTAAATAGATGTGAAAACTTTTTTTTACTTAAAAAATAAGATTGAAACAGATAGGGAAAANTTGGGTGTGTTCTCCAAATGATAATTCATTCAAAATATTTATAATCAGCATATTCACTGCAGTGCTATGATAACAAAATGCCTAACAAAAGAAAGTTNGTATGTTAGTTATCCACATCCAAATCACACATAGTCATTTCAATCCTTATGTGTGAATATCAGGTTAATCTGTAATTGATATCTTTTGGTGACCTTATTACCCCTCCTCAGATGAGAGCCAACAACACAATGACAATTAAATTTTGCAGGATCACCCTGTATCTATACNTGAGCCATTCACAGAAGTATAGCTTCATTTACCTGATAATAACATATTGTCAATTATAGAAAAGTAGTATAAATAATAAAAATGCCAATATTATCTGTAGTTACTTTTGGCATTAGGCCACAAATTCAGAGAATACATATACCTCAATCTCATTTCAGATTCAATTTTCTTTTTCCTTTACAGATTCCTGAAACAGAACCTAGAATTTAACTCATGAAATGACTCCCAAGAGTGAATGAAGTATTTTCCACTCAAAGATCTGGAACCAAACTAAGAACCCATGTTGTGAACCAGGTTTTGGATTCTAGGCACATGATTCTTAGTTAAAAGCGACTGGTCTTGCCTGGAATCTTCTAATACCATGAAAGCTAGGCCTTCTTCCAGAAAGAGCACACCAATTTTTTTTTGTCCAGTGCCAAATAGCCTTTAAAATATACATGTAGGTAGCACTGTACAGACTGAACAGGTTATATATCTACACACATATAAATATATGTTATATATTGGTTATTTATATACAGCTATATGTGGATTATAAATATGGGTCATTGCACACAAATATACATACACATATCTGTGTATTTGTGTCTATATTTGTGTGTAATAACAGCAAAAAAAAGAGGCCATCCATGAATTTGTAGGAGAGCCAGCAAGGATATATATGGAAGGGTTTGGAGGAACAAAAAGGAAGGGAGAAATGTTATGATCAAATTATAATTTCAATAATAATAATAACAATAACAAAGAATTTATCTGCACGTGCATGTGGTCAAAATAGGGTTAAAACACATGACTATGAGAAAAGTATTTTCTAGGTCCTTAATTCTAGAATTACAAACAGAAGTATAACTACTCATGGGATGAACCCCAAGAGGAACAAATGTAAGTAATGGTGGTAAAGTAGTGTGTGTATGCAAAAATTAAGTGTTCATAGGTTTAGTGACATGAACAATTTGTGGCCTAATGCCAAAAGTAATTACAATAATTCATCATCATGAATGTGATTATACATTCATGTTAAGTTGTTTATTTATTTGTGTGTATGTGTACACATTCATGTATATGCATCTCAATGCCTCTCGGTTTTCTGAGACAGGGTCTTAAACTGAACTTGGAGATTATTGATTGGCTAAATAGGCTGGCTAGCAAACCCTAGGAATCCTCTTCTCTCTACCTCTTTAGCACTGATATTACAGACCCACTCTACCATGCCAACCTATGAAATGAGTAATGGATCTGACTGAGTTTCTTATACTTGCTTAGCAAGCACTTTACAGTGAACCAGCTCACTATCTTTGTGAAATTTAACTTTCATAAATATCTACAAGATTCCAGGGGATATTCTATGTAGAAAGAAGTGTATACTAACGAACTTAGTATTGATGAAAATAGAAATAAATGGTTGGATTTAGATAGAGAGACAGACAGGCAATTGTTATGGTTAGCTATTGAGGGATGTTCATGATACCACTATCATGAAATTGGTAAGTATATAATGAGACTTACAAAACCCTTATCACAGTGCCTAGCACCAAGTAAGTACTCATTAAATATTAAATATGATTACTTATTAAATATTAAATCCAATAGAAAAAGCATTACACAAGAAAAAATTTAAGCATATAACTTCTTATATTGTATATAAGAAAAGACTAACTCAATCAACAATAAGCATCTAATAAACACCTAGGAATTGTACAGGCAAAGTGAATACAGGAAACAGAAAACATAAGCTTTGCCTGTTTGTTTGCATGCCACAGTTATCAACAAATGAGAACATCCCCTTCCATTTCTCTTTGTTCTATCACTTTTGCTTGCATCTAGTCTCTCAGCCCTTGACCTGAGGGCACACATCTACACTGACGTCTATGCTGCCTCTGTCTTATTTTTGTCTGATCCAGGATTTGGGGATAAGCTACCTAACTTTCCTACTTCCTTATTTCAATTATCCCCTTCAAACCTTAATTTGTCATTGCTGACACACTCATTCCCTTTGGCTAAGATAAAGATCCACCTTTTCCCAAGAGAAGTCCAGAGAGTTTTAAAGAATTGAAGCAGCTTTCTTTTTTGAATTATCTTTATTTCCGAGCATGAAGTCTGGAAGCCTCTTGTTGCCAAGGTCTTATGAAGAGATGGACAAGAGCATTTTAAAAGTTGGGAGGAAGATGTTCAAATGTGGGAATTCATTTCAATGAGTATGCAAGGCTCACTTCAGGCTTAGCGAAGATCCTGGCTGGATCAGCTTCCTTATCCCTTTTTAAGTGAGAA
>LZPO01028182.1:21444-33698 GCA_001675575.1 Neotoma lepida | reverse complement strand
TGTGTGTGTGTGTGTGTGTATGATTGTGTGCTTGTGGAAGTCAGAGGTCAACCTCAAGTGTCCTTCCTCAAGTGCTGTCTATCTTTTTCTTTTGAGGCAGGTTCTCATTGGTCTAGAGCTTGATAGGTAGACTAGATTGGTTGCAAGGGGATCTAACCACTGCTGACCATTTCATGTGGAGTCTGGGAGTCAACTTAATTCCTTCATGCACACATAGCAAGCACTTGATGACTGAGTTATCATCCCAGAGCACATTTTTAAAAACAGAAAATAATAGATGATGTAACAGAATAGCCAAGAAGATAAAATATCAAGTTGTAATAGACAACAGGATAAGCATTTTGTGAACTACATTGTTGTTGATTGCCATGATAACCCATTTCTTTCAATGGCTTGTCATCAAATGTCTGAACACCATTAGCAGAGCTTTTCCCATTACAGATGAAACAAAAGAGTCGTAGCATAGCTAAGGGTATGTTTCACATTCAAACACTATTTGCTTATGGAATAGATTGGATGAAAACCATGTTTCCTGATTATTCTCACTTTGGGAGAATAGCATGATGTGAGGAACAACAGAGAACTCTGCAGAACTGGGTGAGCACAGTCATTCATTTGTACTTGCATCAAGTAGAAGACTTCAAGTTTAAAAAAAGTCAAAATACTGAATTGATGGAATTGAAGTCTACAGTTTCAACATAAGCACCCTAGATTCCACTACTTTTTGAAGCTATTTGACCAGTTCCACCCATAATTCAACATCTTATGAAGAAGATGCTGACTTTAAGTGTGAATTTGGGCTCTGTTGTGGGATGTCTTTCTGTACATTGTGAATATGTGTTGCTCTGACTGGTTGATAAATAAAGCTGTTTGGCCAATGGCGAGGCAGAATAAGGTAAGCGATACATTCAAACTGAAGAGACAGAGGAAGAAAGGCAGAGTTGGAGAGAAGCCAGCCCTCCATCCAAGGAACAACAAGATGTCAACAGACCAGTAATGCCACGGCTACGTGGCAACATATAGATTAATAGAAATGGGTTGAGTTAAGTTATAAGAGCTAGATAACAAGAAGCCTGATCCATAGGTCATACAGTTTGTAAGTAATATAAGCCTCTGTGTGTTTACTTGGGACTAAGTGGCTGCCAGANGCAAATGGAGAGATTTGTTATGACCTAGGGGCTGGACAGGACCAGAGAAACCTCNAGCTACCTGGCTCAGCTAGAGAGGTACTAGGGTAGGAGTGAATGAGCATGTGGTATTGGGATCTAACTGATGAGTAAAAATAATTGAGGGTGGAGAGGGTCCTGGAGACCACTTAGATATTCAATAGACATACAGGTGTGAAGAGAAATGGCCTAGAGGATGGTTTTCCTCAAAGTAAATTTGGTCATTCATATATTATTTGGAGTCTTAGTTAAAATTCATATACTTTTTTGGAATGGCTAAATCAAGGCATTTATTCAATTCTTATTTATGGTTTTGAGATACAGTAGGAATGTAAAGTTTACTTTATTTTATTTCTTACTACATTTTAACTAAAATAGAATTACCTCACTTTCCCTGCCCCTTCCTTTACTCCAACCCCTCCAAGTTACTCTCATATTCTTGAGTCCTCCTCTGGTTATACTGAGACTTAGGAGTCTGCACTTTGATGTACGCCGTGGGTGATTCTTAGGCTCTCCACAGTCTGAGAAGCACTGAAATCAGGTGTGATAGAGATCAGGAGTCAATAATAACCCACATAGTTCTACCTTAATTGGTTAGCATGTCTGTTGGTAATGCTCAGCTCCACAGATGCTACAGCAGTGGGGTTACTATACTGGGAGAGGGCCATGATTGATCTGTTGTATCGACTTCCTTACCACTTAGCAGGAGCCAAAAATGCCTTCCACTGTGTATTTAATTGCCATTATTCATTTATTCACCCCTCACTCAACCATGAATGCTTGCTCTGCACTTGTCCTCTGCTGAGCTCTGAGAATGCAAAGGTGAATGAAGGATTATATTAGCAGTGTAAGTCAATGAGCTGCTATATCCAACTTCTCTCTCCAAGCTTAACAGCTTCTCTAGTTCTTGCAAATTGCAGGCCCTTGTTTCCTGTGACACACTCCCATTCCCAAGTTACAATTGAATGGGTCAGTAATGATTGCTGGTTCAGAGGCCAAGCAATCCATTGACTAGATTCTCTCCTCCAGGATGACTGCCATCAGTACATTGTGAGTGACTGTTGGAGCTATGGGTTTGTGTCCTAGAGATAGCTATAGCTTTTCTCAGATTCAGTCTGTTGAAAGTTAGCTCATTTTGTCTCCCAGAGAAGATCTTGCTGCCTCCCCAGCTCAGATCTTCCTGATAGTTTCTGTTTTCAGTGTTANATATTTTTTCTTATTTCCTTTATTATAATTACAATTAAATAAATAACTGCATCATGGTTTATTGTCTGTTTATATCACTTAGAATATAATTTTCATGCTGTTTTTAGGATGTCTGTTGGAATATCTCTGCTTTACAACAGAAATAAAATTTAATACACACTTGATCTCAAAATTAACTTGAGTTAATTTCAAATTTTAATAATTTCAAGTAAGTTCATATTGGTTTTAACTTTCGGTTTTCTTAAACAATGGTAGAATTAATCTAATTTTATAGTTTTTTTTCTTCCAACCCTCATTATAACAAAGAGTAGAAGCCAGATTACCTCTACCATTATACTGGAAATATGATTAATTTCCATTACTTGTTCTAAAAATTAAGTCATGGGTCTGCTAGTCCCAAGTTCAAATTCATTGTGAGAAGCTTCAATTTCAAGTCTAGCTAATAATTCTCTTCTACTTTTCCATCTAAAGAAAGAAGAGCTGTCTTCTTTGATTCCTCACTCTTCATATCCCCACATCTATTAACAAGTTCTGTTTACCCTATCCTTAAAACCTAAGAGTTCATATAGTTATCTTCATCTCTTCTTTTAAAACATTTTAAATTATTTTTATGTGTATTTGTTGTGTTCCTGCTTGTCTGTATGTGTACCACATGCACGCAGGTGCCCACAGAAGCCAGAAGAGGGTGCAGGATTCCCCTAGAACTGGAGTCACTGGTGGTTGCNAGCTACTGTGTGGGTGCCAGGAACCAAGCTTGGGTCCTCTGTAAGAGCTGAAATGCCCTTAACTCACGGAGCCATCTTTTGTTTTGTCTCATGTTTTGATTTTTCTTTTTTTGGACAAGTCTTATTCTATTGCCCAAGCTGGTCTTGAAGACACTGTGTATCCCAACTTGGCCTCAGAATTGTTGAGACCCTTCTGCATCAGTCACTCAAGAGCTGAGATTGCAAACATATGCTNCCACACCCAGGGCATTAATATTGCTCAGCAAATAGGAATTCGGGTTTTCTACATGGCTATTTGAAATTTCCTAGTGGTTTCTAAAGATTTGTTATAATAAACTTGGCTTCCTTCTTTAGNTACACATTCTGGCCCTATGTTAATTTGCCCTCGCAGCTNCCTATACTTCAGCCACAGTGGATTACTCTTAGATTCTTGGCTATGTGGAGCTCATTTCTACTTTAGGATTTGTGCTAGCTTATTATTAGTTTACCTTCTATTTCTGTATAGAGCATCCTTTGCCTTTCCCATCACCTGGAAGATACATCTTGTCGTTGACCTTCCATTCCACAATCTCAGGGGGGCCCTTTTCCCCTGATTACTCCATCTAAAGAATCACCAGTCATTAGTTTCCACACTATTCTGAGCTAATTCTTTCTCTGTTCCTTTGACTATTTATTATTCTCATTGCTCTAAAGTTTTAATGTGAGTCTTACCCCACTCAAAAGTTTCATTAAAAAGGACGTTGGCCCCAAATTCACTTCAGTATCCCTGATTTCTGGAACTAGCCTCTGGGGGCATGCCTGGACTTTCCTGGGTATTTATAGCAAGAACAGGCTGTTGCAGTAAGACATCAGAGCTCTAACCTTAAATGCCTCCACTGGTCACAGATTGAAAAGTTTACCCAAGTGTGTTGACTCTAATTAAATAGAGATGCCTGCCAGGAATAACACTGTATTCTTTGCCGGTAAGTGTGGCTCTGCTTTGCATGCTTTGTATTAGAAAAGAAATGGCATTTTCAGTATTGTATATGTCAGCAAGGGAGAAATACTTTCTGACAAAAGCACTCTAATGTTTAGATATTGTCCTTGGAAGAAAGGATACATTATATACCCCTAGGTTCTCTGGCTCTTGGCTTCAGGTTAATCATGCTGACCTTCCTGGCAGGGATTGCAGAAGAGTTAACTAATCAATGTCTATAAAGTACTTGGATAATGAAGAAAGATGCGGAAGTGGTGATGACCATCTGTCTTTTGCTGACATATAGTGTGAAAGAGAAGNGAGNCTGTCTTTGTTTCGTTCCTTATAGCTGTGATGAAGTACCCTGGGAAAACCAACAGGGAAGAAAGGGTTTATTTTTGCTCACAGTTCAGCGGTCCAGTCCCTCGTGTTNGGGAAGTCATGGCAGGAGGAGATTGAGAACTGGTTATCCTGTATTTGCAGTCAAGNAGCAGAGAGCTGTGGATACTTACAGTCAGACAGAATTTTCCTTTTTATACAGCCCCNGACCGTGGAATGGTGCTTCTTACTTTTAGGATGGCTCTTCACATCTTAGTGGGCCTCATTTAGAAAAATTCTCACAGAATATTCAGAGGCTTGTCTCCTAGGTAAGTGTAGATCTATCAAGGTGACAATATCAACCAGCACAGAAACAAAACATTTCCTTATGTGACAGACACTTTCACAGTGATGTTCAGTTCTTTTACTGTTTACATTGTATAGCTTTTATTTTGGGGGACTTAGAACCTCAAATTGTTGTCTCCTTAGGGGCAATCACCCAAATTACTTTTTTAAAAGATAAAAACATTTTGCCAGGCTGGAGTAATTTTCTATGTGCCACTTTCATGTAAATGCCAAATTTCCACCCTTTTTTTTTTATCACATGGCTCTTCTTGGTCACAGAAGACGTAAGACACACTCTTAAGTGCTGCAGACCAAGGACCCCCCAGGTAGATGCTCTGAACAGATTTAATTGATGCAAATATCTAGGCATGCTTATTCTGTGTTTGTGTTTCTAGAGGATTGACCCCATTTACCAATTTCACCCTCACTTTTTAATGCTATGGTTGCTGAATGGTTAATAGAATATTATCTGTGGCTGCCTGTTGTAAGCCTGCCACAAGGATAAGCACTAATGAAATGGCTTAAGTATTGTTTGCCATCATTTTCCTTCACTTTAGGTGTCTTTATTATTTTATGTTAGTTAAGTCCTTAATGCTCTAGTCTAAGACTTAAGACAAATGAAGCCAATGTGTGTATCAAATCTGAAACTTTCTATAAACGATACCCCCAAAATTGTGGGGACAGAGAGAGCTTTAATCCAAAGAAATGGACTGCTCTTCAGAATCTGTGAAAAGGTTGGGATTTCAGATATGGAGCTTCCTTGTATCTTTGTATATTACATTGTATCATTTTGTCTTATCTTTCCAAATTGTTTTGACTTAAATCCAGCCCTACTTTAAGTTCCATAGTTAGATCAAAGCTGAATTTAAGATCACATTTCCTCTCTGTGAAAATATTGTGCCTTCTAGAAGCTGAATACATCAAAGGCAAGAAGAAATGTTCTACCACAACTGTACACNCTGGCTAGGCCCATCCTTGTCCTTTGATTTTAAGAGTTATAAAGTATGAAACTGTTACTGTTGGACCAAACTTAGATTGAAAGTAGTGAGTAGCAAGAGACTAAAACACCCACAATGACACGAGAAAAGAATCGAGTTTCTAATATTCCCAATTTGAGAAGACACTGGTGTACTCTGAGCTTTTGCTAGCTTCACAGAAACTGGAACTAAGAAGCAATTTTCTCTGAGGTGGTTTGTGTCCTCTAAACCTTCCAAGAAAGTCATGTAACTCTGAGACTGAACTCAAAATGCCAAGAAAATGAAGTTTCCTTTGTATGATGCTACCAAGCAGGTCAGAACATCGTTGTGTTGCTGATATTTTAAGGNGCTCTTGTGCCGAAAGGAATTGAGTTCACTTTTAATCAATCAAAGGCTTCAGAGAGAGTCAGTTCACAGCTGTTTGGTATCCCCAATCATGCTGTATATGGGTTCATTTTCATAATTAGATGTACAAAAAGAAAACCCTGCCTTCCCCAATGCAGGGAATGTTTCATATAACAGTGAAGGGCTGCCTCCATATATCCTCAGCCGACAGACAATAAAGGAGAAAATTGGTGTACTAAAAAATGATAGTAGGGCTTTGGAGACCGGAATGGTGGTGGTAGATCTGTTAAGTAGTTGTTTTGGCTTTAATCTTTCTAGAGGACAAGGAGGATAGAGAAGACCTTTTACTTCCCCTCTTCTTTTTCCCCAAAGACCTCATGCTGTGAAATGCCNTATCAATCAAAGCACCTAAACTCAACACAAAAACAAAACCTGTAGCTAGTGATGCTAAAATTCACATAGAGATTCAGGGAGGCAGCTAGCATCACAGACTGGTGAAACAAGGGTATGGTGATATAGTGTATACCCTAATAAAATTTGCCTGAAGATCAGAGAGACAAAGGAACAAGCCACAGCCACCACCTCTTACCTCACCAACTCCTCAGCCTGGAAAACCCTCAGCCCATAGACCTCTAGNTGAAAGGGTTTCCTTAGCAGGAAAGCTTTAGTTCCTGTCTTCTCACGCCTCATATACCTTTCTCCACCACCATATTACTTCCTTTTTAGTGCTGGGATAAAAAGCGTGTGACTCCCAAGTACTGGGATTAAAGGTGTGTGCCACCACTGCCTGGCTATTTCTCTCCTAGACTGAGTCAATCTCATGTAGTCCAGTGTGGCTTTGAACTCACAGATACCCAGACAGATCTCTGCCTCTCGATTGCTAGGATTAAAGGTGTGTGCCACCACTGCCTGACCTCTATGTTTAATCTAGTGGCTTGTTCTGTTCTTTGATCTTCAAGCAAATTTTATTAGGGTACACAGTATGTCACCACACAAGGGTGTGGCTGCTTTTGCACCCTGCTATTCATTCTATGTGACCCTCTACCATCTGCCCAGCATCTATGTCTGTGTAGTNCAACGCCTGGCTGCCTTCTGGGCTTGCTCCAAGTTCTCTTCTCAGTTAAGTCATCTTGATAAAACAGGACCATGTAAAACAAGATTCCTTCTTCTCCACTACCAGCTTATTCCATTAATTATTCCCCTTATTCCATCTTATGCTCCAATAGAGCAGTTATCACCTCCANANTTATTATTAGTTTGACTTAGTTTGTTTTCTTATTCCTACTACTGTAGTGTATGCTTTATGATCCATCCACCCATATATCTGTCTGTCTGTCTGTCTGTCTGTCTATTTATCTATAATCTATGAATGTTTTGCCTGCATGTATGTATGTGCAACATGTGTGTGCCTGGTACCCATAGACGTCTGAAGAAGATGTCAGATCTCCTGAACCTGGATAGAGATGGCTTGTGAGCTGCCATATAGCTGCTGGGAACCTGAGGCTTCTGCAGNAGCAGTGAGTGGTTTTCACCACTGAACAATCCCTCTATCCCTAATTTTGTCATTTTTTTTCTAATCGNTATATGCTTAGAGTCCACAGAATTATCAAAGGGGCCTATGAAATATCTGTGTAAAGAAGTCAGTTGTTTAAAATCATTTATCATTTATAATACCAATATCTTGATTATGTACTAAATTTTTACTATTCACTCTTTGCCTTGAGTTCAGGGCCATGGTGTATCTGTATCATAAACTATTTTTTCTAATATATATATGTGGGCCAATTGTGTTATTTGTGTGTATAGAGTTTCAGGCTGACCACTCTGCATTGGACAACCAAAGCTCATTCATGGAAGAAGCTAATTCTCATTCTCCCAGCAGTCATTAATTGCCTGTAGTTATAAGGGTGGGATCCCATGAAAATTTCCCTTCCACATTAAAATGTCCTTTGATATTGTCATCGTTCTGTCCTGCTTATGCAGCCATTTCTACGAGACTGTTTCACAGCAGACTTCCTGGCATTCTGTTGCTTACAATTCTGTCCCCTCTTTCAGGACATTCCCTGAGCTACAGATTCAGGAACTGTGGTGTAGATATATCCACTGGGGCTGAGCTCCCCAGGATCTGTTTATTTCTGTATTGTATCCAGTTGTGGTTTTCTGTGATGGTCTCCATTTACTGTAAAAAGAAGCTTTTTGATGAGACNCTTCTCATCAAAGCCATGCTTATCTGTGGGTATAAGGATAAGATTTAGATTGTAGTAAGGAGCAATAAGTGGCACTCTGGTGTCAGTGGCAACCAAAAGCTGTCTAAAGAGACTTATAGCCCACTCAACAGGAAGGAAATGAGGCACAGTGCTGGAAACATAACCAACTTTCTGAGGCTAGTGAGATCATAGACCTTAGAAAAAATCTACTACCATCAGTTTTCTAGATTTATTTTTATTTTATGTGTGTGGATGTTTTGCCTGCTTGTATGGCTATGCACCATGTGTGTGCAATAACTACAGAGGCCAGAAAAGGGTGTTGAATTCCCTGGAACTGGGGTTACAGACAAGTGTAAGCCACTACATAGGTGCTGGAACCTGAACTTAGGACCTCTGTAAGAACAACATGTGCTCTTAATGGCTGAACCATATCTCTAGCCTTGTAGTCTATTCATGTTTACTGTGGAACTAGTCAATTTAGACTACCATACTGTTTATGAATATACACTATAACATAGTNGAGGAAATATCAATTTTTGGCTTAGGAAAATTTCTAATCTGGTTCTGCCAAGCTGAACCTTCATTTTTCTATATAAAATGGAGCAAGGAGGCTAGGTATAGTAGTACGTGCCTGCAACCCCAGCATTTGGAAAGCTGAAATAGGAAGATTGACACAAATTTAAGGCTATCCTGCTCTACACAGTGAGTTCCAGACCAACCATACAAAAGAAAATCAAAACAAAATTAGGTTAAGGTATAGTTATGTACAATTGCATAAAGAGACAGGATCTTCGTGAATCAATGTGTTTCCCCAGGGTGTGTCTACTGAAAATGCTTTCCCAAGAGTATTTTACTTCTACTGGAGCTGGGGCAGGTGCCCACTTCCCATGAAGATGTTACCACAGACAGCTGGGAATGCTTCAGGGGGAAAATGAGTATAGGAGAAACCTCTTGTTTTTTTCTGCTTTCTGCTTGACTCTGGTGCCTCCATATTGTAGGAAATGTGATTCTAGGCACAGCTCCTCAATAAGTACTTGTCTGTCATTTTTCTGTGGCCACATAGGGCCAGGAGAACAGAGGCTGTGAATGTAGCTGCCTTATTCACCTGGAGCCAACAGTATCTTTCAAATATAAGCAGGGAGCTCTGTGAGTCTCGAATCCTGACAGCTGCCCCCTTCCTCCATACATTTCCTTATGAACTCAGGACTGAAACATGCTGTTCCAAATCCAGAGGCTCCACACAATGGCTGCCATAATTGGGTATAGCTAAAGCTTTCAAACTTGTTCTCCATACTCAGAGGAAGCTCACTCTCCATTGACTCTCTCCAGGCCCAGCTCCTCAAGCCTGCTTGAATTCAGCCTCTGAGTGATTGACAGGAGTAGGAAGTCATAGACTTGCCAGTAAGTTCTTCCTACTGAGTGACTCTCCTTAGATATAATAAATGATGGGCCCCAGCTGCTTCACATTTTCCCATGATGTTATAGTTCAAATTGACCTAGAGTTTTGTTATGGCAAAGAAAACAACAGAATTGGGAGAAAGATTTGATCATGTTAGAAAGGTGACAGTTTTGGTTTGCGAAGCTCTAATGTTGCAACCCCTCTCCCTCTGGCTCTGACTGCCCTTGCTGTGAGATCTTACCCAGCCTACATGCCATCTGCCCTTCCATCTGACCTGTGCTCTCACTGTGGCCTGCCTATCACAACACCAGGGGAATGCCAAGTGCTATTCTCATGCTTTGGGATGATCCTGACATGCAGTTAAGGTTTAGAAACACTCCCCAATATGAGCACGAGACCAAGACTGGTTAAGAAAGCAAGGTTTTTGCAAAGGAGATAGTTATAACAGTGATTTACTCAAATGGGTATTGAAAAGAGTAAATATCACTGTTATAACTATCCCCTTTGCAAAAACTATCTTTCTTTCTTTTCTTTTCTTTCTTTCTTTCTTTCTTTCTTTCTTTCTTTCTTTCTTTCTTTCTTTCTTTCTTTCTTTCTTTCTTTTTGGAGCTGCTGCAACATGCCATCCCCTCTTTATTACTACAGTTTTAATCATTTTTTGCACATAGCTTATTTCAAGTTCTCCTTCATAGTATTTGTTCTTTCTCCCTCACATATCAGATATTTGGTCTTATACGTATAAGCTCATACTGAAAACTGTTTAATATCAACTAAGTTCATACTGAAAAACTGTTTTGGCATATTTCTGGGTACCTGATAATAAATATAACCTAAAGATAACTAAAAATGTATTATTAAGTGATCAAAATTATATAAACTGCTTTTGCTAAGTAAGCATAAAATATAAAATCAAAAAATAAGTTTCATGATGGATCTTTGTGTGGACATATTGTTAATCCCATAGGATATAGAGGAAACTTTCAACTATGCAAAATATAACCAAGAAACACAGAACACAGGAAGCTCACTCACTCAAAGCAGAGCAGTAAGAAATAAAACACCATACACTCATACATTCAACAGAGCCTGAACCATTTCTTTCTCAGCTCCATGTTTGCATCAAAACTTACAACACACCAGAAAACACGGGTACATCTATACCCACAAAACAGACAGACAAAACTTTCTAACCAACCAGAAGCAGGCAGGTGAGCAACATCTCATTATTTGCCATCAAGGGGAGAATATTGGAGTCTGGTCAACCCCCTCCACATTCAAGATTGGAATTCCCACAAAACAACCAGACTATGATTCACTAGGAGGCCTCTGTAGAAGCTGGCTGCTTTTCTCAGCATAGCAGTTCACTCTGAAAGTCTGTAAAATTGAAGGCAGCCTCAGAGCCTTGTAACATCTCAAGTCACCTGCTTCCTGAGGTAGCTGCTTAGTCCAGCTTTAGAATTTGAATTTGAGTGAGTGGTCTTAATTTCACTAGGGTCTCTATAAAATGTTAATCCCACCAGTCAAGAATAAGACCACTGGCACAATTTTTGAGCCGAATTTGAAGCAAGCTTTACTTAAATGCTTGTCAGGATGATGGACTCTGGGCCTCTCCATTCTGGGGTTTCCAGAAAATGGTGAAAACGAGTCAACATTTTGCAGAGGCTTGCAAAGGAAAACCCCACAAAGCTACATATTTACCACCAGGTCCAGTCAGAGGCAAGCATACTTCTCAATGTATTTCCTGCCTGCGCACCTCCCGTCTACATATGATCAAGCACATCCAGTGCAGCTGGGTCAACCAAACTTGTTTAGGGAAGTGGAAGCACGTGGCTTGTTATCTTTTTGAACAACAGCCTCCAGCATCTCAGAAAATATCTGTCCTGACAAGAGTCATACAAGCTAGAGGCCTTTTTGTTTTATGGATCTCTTAGGCACAGAAATTAAAACGTAAAACATAACATTGGCACTCACAATACTTTTGCCTTGGTCCCTTTAAATAGTACTTATATTGACAATGTTGAGATGACTTTCACAGGTTCTTAGTCTTATTGATGTGATGAGCTCAGATGGAAGCTAGAAGATAGATTGCTATCTAAAAGTCATATACCAAAGCCTGGAGATCCTACTACCTACTGCCTCTCCTAAAGCAGTTATGGAGACAGTAAGTGGTAGAGGAGATAGTTTTATTTAAGTCTGGTTTGGGGAAATAGGGTAGAGACAATAAACATCANAGACAGGCAGTCCTCAGTTTTGAATGGGAACATNATCTTAAGGGCTTTGGGAGGCAGTAGATGAAAATTTCTCATGTTTAGATAAGTTCTTTGGTCTCTGGTGGAAGTTCCTTAAAGGGTAGAGACTTGTTTGACTCATCTAAAGTTTTTCAGGCCTGGGAAATGACTGCATCCTAGCATCCTATTAACATANTTATNGNTAAAGAAGNTATCTCCAGGAAGTTAGCATACTGACCGAGGAAAGATTAGTTTGCTACTGAATAATGGTGATAGGTGATCCAATAAGCAAGCAAGCCTGGCGGGTTTTGTTTACTTGGCCTGTCAACGCTTAGCTAAGGGAAGCTGCTTGCTTCCAGACAAGACATAGCTCCTTTATAAAA